>VZTO01027387.1:0-87543 GCA_013400615.1 Syrrhaptes paradoxus
TCTGTTGGTGCAGTTTTTCTGTGCAGGTGGGTTGGTTGGATGGGGCTGATGGATCGCAGGATGCGCTCCCAGCCCCTGGGGTGCTGCGGACCTCCAGGCTCCTTCCCTTCGCTCCGGAGGAGCCCACAGGGGCGAGATCCAGCGCGATGGGAATACCTCATTCCAGCACTCCTTTCCTTTAACTCGGTGTCTGTCCCACAGGGTACTTCCCCTACGAGAAACCCGGGGCTGCATCGAGCTTTACTGAGCCAGTCCTTGGGCCAAAACTCCCGCCACTGGTGCCAGGGCCAGCGGAGGAAGAGCTGATGGTGATGAACACGGACACCGTGCCCCAGCACCGCCCTGACGAGTACGTCCTGACGACCCAACTGCCACGCGGGTACCCACGGAGGATGTCACACCGTCCTGCCCTGGAGGAGCAGGAGCGGCGGCTGCCGGAGATAGCCCCACGCGGCGCCTGGCCCGGGAGCAAACCGGTGAGTGGGGCTCGGCGGAGGAGGCACGGGGCAGGGGATGCTGCTGCAGAGGGGGGGGTGTTTGGGGGAGCGGAGGGTGTGGAAGGGATCTCCTTGGTTCGTGGGTGCAAAGAGGGAATTTTATATGGGTGTGCATGGCAAGGGTGAAGTTTGGAGTGTTGTGTAGAGAAACACCAAACTCACATGAATGTTTTGAGCAGTAGTGAATCTACTGCGTCTTCAGGAAACTCTTGCAATGATTAATTAGTCTTCTCAATCATAAAGGTTTAATCTCTCATTTGGTTGAGTTTTAGCTTCAAATTATTAGGTCTTGAGTCACACTGTGATATAAAATCATAGAATCACAGACTGGTGTGGGTGGGAAGGGACCTTAAAGCCCATCCAGTGCCACCCCCTGCCATGGGCAGGGACACCTCCCACTAGCCCAGGTTGCCCAAAGCCTCATCCAGCCTGGCCTTGAACCCCTCCAGGGATGGGGCATCCACAGCTTCTCTGGGCACCCTGGGCCCCTGCCTCACCNGTTTGTGACCCCCTCAGCTGCCCCCACCTGAATTCCCCACTGTCGTTATCCCTTGGTGAAGCACAACCATTGGGATGTGCCCATGGAGCTGGGGCTGTCGCACGGCATCTCTCGGGACCAACACGTTGGAGCCCCTTCTTGCTGCTGGAGCCAGCGGCAGCGTTTGTCACGTCACAGCCCGCCGGGGCTCTGCAAATCCCCTGAAGACGGAGATTAGAGAGTTGACGTATCGAGTCAAAAGCTGGCTTGGTGATAAATCCCACGAAGGCACATTCCTGCTCCTTGCTCTGAGAAACGGATTTGCGAAGGAGCTCAGTGCCCAAAGCTCCCCTGGTTTTCTCGGGGGATTTTGCAAAACCTCCGCGTGCAGAGAGCTGGGCTCGTGTTTGACTTTACCAGAAATTCTTGGAGTAGCTCTTAGCGTAAAGCCGGGATGAAATGGGAATGGCAGTTGCCACTCACAGGTCCTGGCAGTGATTTAAGCGATGGAGCCAAAGGAGGAAGCGGGTTTTACTGGTGTTTATTTTATTTCTCCTTTTATTCTGAGCCCGTGCAAAGTGACGCTGTGACTCTGCCAGGAGTGGCTGAAACTGCGGACGTGGAGCAAAACTATCGGTTACCGAGACTGGATGTGCCAAATGCGATCCAGCAGAAAGTCATTTCAGGTAAAAGAGAGGGAGGTCGCGTGCGGCACGAGTCCACCTCGGAAGGAATTGTGTCACCCGTGTCACCCTTCTTCCCCTGGGGAAATCTCAGAGGCACTGGCCGGTCGCGCCAGCTCGTTTGAACCCTTTGGGATGGAAAACACCCCCGCTCCTCTCCACGCAAAGGGGTTTCTTTGGGATGCTGCTGCCCCTGTGGCTCTCACGCTGAGGGACGCGTGCCCATGGGTGGGTGGAAGGATGCAGGAGCCACCTCAGTGCCCCCCAGCTGCGGAGCTGAGCTAGAAAATGCTCCAGAAAACACGGAGAGATGGTCAAGGCTCTGCGCCAGCTCCAGAGTGTCTGTTACCCTGAGGGAGTTATTCCTCTCCTAGAAATAAGGTGATTTCTGAATCATCAAAGCAACAAACAGTGACGTGTTGCACCATTGGTCTTACAAGGAGTCACACTCCGTAAGTTCTCCGCTTGCGCTGGAAGAGCGTTCCTCTGAGAGTGGGAGAATCACAGCGATGCAGGGGGACTCCCCCGAAGGGTACGATACCAGCCAAGGGACACACCGCTCTGCCGCAGATCACAGGGAATACAGGGGCTGCACGTCAAAATATTTCAGACTCTGGCAAAGAGCATTGATGGTTTAGGATGCTGAAGGCAAATGTTGCTCTCTCCAAAGCATCCCTTTGGGAGGAGGGAGTTCTGGCTGTTCTTGGGTTGCACCTCTCTGGTTTATGTAGTTTTAGATTTATCTAGTTTCTGTCTTATGGTGAAAATCTGTTGGGTGGACAGGGCAAATGAGAAAGAAAGGTTGGACACCCAGTTGTTAGGCCCTAAATATGTGTTAAAGTGGAAGAGAACGCGTCAGAGCTGTTGGTTTAAAGAAAAAACTACGAAAATGAAATGTTTCCTCTGTGCCTCATGGAGACCAACAAAGGTCAGCTCAACCCATTGAGTTTTCCTTGGGAATCATAAAAAAGGCTCTTTCAGAAAAGATACTTCACACGTAAGGGTTAATTTTACGATGTAAATGGCTGCCTTTGTCCTTCCTATACTCTGCCGAGGTTCTGTATCCGTCCCGGCCGGGTTGATCCCTGTAACTCTGTTCTCTCCTCTCCATCCCAAGGGTACGCCGGCTTCATCCCCCGCCTCACCTGGATCACCGGCGTGAACTACGTCCAGAGCGTGAAGGAAGCCATGAACGAATTTGACCGACAACAGGTAGGTTATATCCCCAAATCTCATTTCAGTAACATAATGTTGGTATTGATTCCTCTGCAATACCCAGAGCGGTTTCGTCTACAGCAGCGGCATTAGAACCGGGGTTACGGGTACAAACCAAAGCCAACGCTGTTGGGTAACGTGTTGAAAAAATCCTGAGCAATTTAATTCTGTAACTTGTTTCCTTGGGACATTAAGGGAGGATAAACGAGTTCATAAAAGGATTAAGTGAATCTAGTGAGGGTTGGCTGTTAGAAAATGTTGCTCTGAGTGCAGAAACACAGGATGCAGCTATCTGCGCTTCCCTTATGCAATAGATCTCCTCTACCTGGCTGGCAGTGCCGGACCGCTTCCCGGGCTGCTTGGGTGGATATTTCTCCCTTTTAACCAGTTGTAAGGCTTTTGCCTTCACTAACAGAATTTGTCTTAAAGGGATCTAGATCTTCTTTCTCCTCCTCTTGGGAAGGATGCAGAAATATCCCTACTGCAGAACTACTTTGTTCCTTTGCTGCAAGATCTCCCGTCTGATGCCATGTGATCCTCCTACACGGGAAAATGCGATCCCTCCCCCGGTAGTTAATCGTTGCATTCAAAGCTTCCTGCTCCCCGGATGGAGTGAGATCCTGGGATGCAGCAGCCTCACTGGTCCAGCACCAGCCAGGGCTGGTCAGCTCAGTGATGCTTGTTGAAAGCCGGTGACAACATTCCCAGCCCTTGCTGTCACCGGGATTCCCTGCAGTGCCCAGAGCGTACGGGTCTGACGGAGAGAAAAGTCCCAGACGGAGGATCCCCAGCTGGGAGAAGCTCAGCTGGGCAGAAATGACTCGGCAGCGGGGCCGCAGTGCCCATGGCAGCCGGTGCCCTGGCTGGGATGTGTTTCCCTGCGTTCCTGCCTTAGCCGCTGCTTCTGCCATTGACAGGAATCGAAATGAAGCAAACCCCAGACATTAAATCACCTAAACATGCTGTTTGCAAAGCCTTTCTGCCCCGATTTCTTAAGCAACCTCTGCCATGCCGTGAAGCAGCGAGGGAGGTGTTTCCCCATCGCAGCATCCAGGCTTGCAGGGGTTTGCTGCAGCACATCAGGCGCTGAAGGAATATAAGCAGGCTGGGAAAAAAAAAAAAAAATCACACCACATTTCTGTCTAAGATGGCTTCTGACTTCAAGCCACTAATCTTCTGCCCTAAATCTCTGTTGCCCTGGGTTACATCGTGGGATGTGCCGTGGAGCGTCACTTACTGTCTGCATCAGGCAAAATAATGCAATCCTCTCGCTTCAGTGCTGCGCCCGAGGAGCTGCAGCCATCGGTCCATCACAAAACGGTTCAATGCCCCGTGGTTTGCTGGGCTCGGGGAGCCTGGTCCCATCACCGCCGAGCAGGGTGGTGCAGCGCCAGTGACCCCTTTGGGGTTTTGCCGCCGCAGAGCTGCGCTGTCCCCCTGCAGCACGCCCCGGAGCTGGGTCTGACCTCGGGCAGGGACAGTCCCGGGAGGTGATTTACACTCTCCCTGCAGCTAACGCTCCCTAAGCCTTCCTGTTCCTCCTCGCCGGGAATTACTGGCTAATCACCGCCGGTGGGACTCATGGAGAAACAGAACCGGTTGAAGGGGTCAAACCAAACCACGGATGTGCAGAGTCACAGCGTGCGAGCAGCCGCGGCACGTCCCCAGCTCCAGCAGGTGCTGCTGGCTCCCGGGATAGCCAACGTACGAGCAGGTGTTGGGGACTTGGGGACGATGCTAAAGGTGGTGAATGCAGCCCGGAGCTGCTCTGTGCACCTTTTCCCGAGCGAAAAAGGGAAGCTGCAGTGTCCCTCCTCCTCGGACGAAACCAGAGCGGGAAGGACAGTTCCTTTACATGGGCTGAAATATTTTCTTTAATGCAGAGTCAAAACACATGACTTGGGTAACAACAATGTGTTTTAAAATTAACCATACTGTGGTGTTTGGGTTTTTTTTTTGTTGTTCTTTTCCAGTTTTTGGAGAGAAACCCATCTCGCAGCTTTGGCAAGAGATTTCCCCAAACCTACTGGCCTAGCAACAGAATTTACACCAGTGCTGGACTGATACCTTTCTACACGGGCTTCGTACCAAGTAAGTTTATCAGCTGAGTGAAAATGAAACTCATTAATACTGATTATGGTCATTAAGGAACGTTCCTCTGGATTCCAGCAGCCAACCCCCTGCTAAAGCAGAGGAGGCTCAGCACCACCCCACCCCGTACATGACTGTGTTACAATTTCTTTGTCAGGAAAGTGATTCTGTTATTAAAAAGCTTAAAGTCTGATAAAAAGCAAAAGGTAGATGATACAAAGAGGGGTGAGAAAGCAAAAAAACCCCAACAGTGCAATGGTGTGTGTCAGCCATCGAGACAGGTGCTGGCTGCCTGATCCTTGCCGGCTGAAACGGAGAGGTGGGAAGAAAGTCGGATTGTGTGTGTTAAGGGGAAGCTCTGCCCATGCAGAACAAGGGTATTGGGCTAAAATTTCAACAAATTGGCAATAAGGATCACTATTTTTGGCCACAGGAAAGTCAGGAGCCCGCAGGTCAGTAACATCGCATGGAGAATCACGGAGATAAGCTGAAAGAACCAAACGCTGGGAATTAATGCGATAGAGGAGGAAAATGGTAGAAGACAAAAAATGGAGCAGAAATGAAAGCAAAGAGTGGGAAAATATCTTGGCAGGGTTGGACTGTAGCTGGGATGGAGATAGCAGCTGTTGACCCAGAAGGGAGAAGGCTGAGGCAGCGAGTGTGGCTCGGGCAGGACTTGTACTGGGGCAGGGGACAGCCGGGCAGAAGCAGCAGTTTAACACTCACCAGCCAGCGGGAGCTTGGACGATGGCCCAGGGGAAAGGATGGGAACATCCTGCACGCTGCTGGAGCTGGGCGAGACTGGATTGGTCCTCTGAGCAAAGATGAATATGTTGGGTTTGGCCTCTGTCCCCACACCCCTGCTCGTGGGGAGATGGCAAGCGCAGCAGCTGCTGTCCCCAGTGGGTGACACTTACCTGTCCCTCTGTGTGGCAGCTCTGGGGTGTCTCCCCGGCTGCTCCAGGTGCTCTGTGGTCACACTCCTCAAAGCTGCAGCCTGTGGGGTCAAGCCTCTGGAGAAAGCTGTTGTGAACCTGGGGTAAACTGGACTCTGATGTCAACACCTACATTGTTTCAGCACCCTCTCTCTATGACCCTGCAGAAAGCAGGGAGCGAGCAGCCCGATCTCTTCATGGAGGGTGACGCAAAACGGGGCTGGGGGGGATGACACTGTCCCGCCCTTGGGAGCTGGCAGGCCAGGGAACACATCAGCTTCCGTGTAATCAAAAGCAGCAAGAAAACCCACCCTAAAACCAAAGACAAAAAACTGCTTAAGGTGCTACCTCACGCTTTAAAAACCTGTTGTCATCTGTTCACCTACAAAAGTATTCTCCTGGGAAGGTCTGAAACCAGCCACCTGTTTCTGTAGGCAGACACATTTCCACTGCCCCAAGAGCCACCAGAGTCAGTGCAATTAATTTTAACTACTCCAACCAGTTTGACTGTGGAAGGAGAAACTTATTTTTAAGACAGAAAAAAATTAACTCACAATCAGTGACAATCAAGAACACACAACAGTTTCTTCAGCAGGAAAGCAGCCTGCTCTCTCCTGTCCAGCTATTCAGAGTGACACGTTTGTCATTTCAGGTTACACTGAACATATTCAGTTTCCACTGTAAAAATTTGCAAATAGAGGGTTTTAATGAGATAAAAGTGTAATTTGTTATCAGGTGTTCAGCTCACTTCAAATCAGAGATGCTGACTTAATTTTAAAACCTCCACATACTGATTTTTAAAAAAGTGACTCCAGCAAGGCTGTGTACATGGCAGCTCTTCAGTAGTAAGCACAGCACAGCTTGTCACAGCTGTCCCCAGTGCTCCTGTGACAGGCCACAGCTACCCGCTGGGTTTATAGTGCGTGGCTGCCGTGGCTCAGCCAGCTCCCAGCACACCCACCTGCACGGGAGGGAAGGCGCCTGCACCATTTTGTTGCCCAGCAGCCAGGAGGTTTCCTTGCAGACACCTATTTGAATCTGTTTCCATTACAGTCCAGAGCTGCTCAGCTCCTGCCAAGAGTGAAGCCTGTAACAGGAGTCCACAGGCAGGTACCTAAATTTAGACCCAGCTTGGAGCTGAATTTCATCCTCCCTGTGAAGTGTACCCCTGATTATAAAGTCATACCAGAGACTTTCTTCCATTCCCCCCCACCAGGAGGAAGCAGGAGTGCCACCACATCCAGTCCATCTCCTTGGAAGGCTGGAGAGGAGCATGGTTGCCTTGGGCAAGGCAGCAGGGTTCATGCCAAGTCCTTTCTTCTTCTTTTCCAGACCTTCGCCACACCTACGCCCTAACTTTTGGGAACAGCACCCGGAAAGCTTACGAAAAGGAAGAAAAGAGACGAGCTTCTGCACTGTGAAAAATGCTTTAATGGTGCCTGTACAGCAACTGAAGTGACTTTGAAACAGGAAGAGGAACACAACACAGACAGAGAAGTTTTGAATGAAAGAGTTCATACAGCTTTAAACAAAATTTACAGGTGTTCATCTGCATAGCTTTTACTCTGCCTCTTCCTCGGCCTCCTCCTCAAACTCCCCCTCCTCCTCAGCTGTAGCATCCTGATACTGCTGATACTCAGACACCAGGTCGTTCATGTTACTCTCAGCCTCTGTGAATTCCATCTCGTCCATGCCCTCGCCAGTGTACCAGTGCAGGAAAGCCTTTCGGCGGAACATGGCCGTGAACTGCTCGGAAATGCGTCTGAACAGCTCCTGGATGGCTGTGCTGTTACCAATGAAGGTGGCAGACATTTTGAGGCCACGAGGTGGAATGTCACAGACCGCTGTTTTAACGTTATTAGGAATCCATTCAACAAAGTAGCTGCTGTTTTTGTTCTGAACGTTCAGCATTTGCTCATCGACCTCTTTCATCGACATACGGCCTCTAAAAACAGCAGCTACCGTCAGATAGCGGCCGTGACGTGGGTCACACGCAGCCATCATGTTCTTTGCATCAAACATCTGCTGTGTTAGCTCTGGCACGGTTAAAGCACGATACTGCTGGCTCCCACGGCTTGTGAGTGGGGCAAAGCCAGGCATGAAAAAGTGCAAACGGGGGAAAGGAACCATGTTCACTGCCAGCTTCCGCAGGTCAGCATTAAGCTGGCCTGGGAATCGCAGGCAGGTGGTGACACCGCTCATGGTTGCCGACACTAAATGGTTCAGATCACCGTATGTTGGAGTAGTTAACTTCAGTGTTCTGAAGCATATGTCATAGAGGGCTTCGTTATCAATACAGTATGTTTCATCTGTGTTCTCCACAAGCTGGTGCACCGACAGTGTGGCATTGTAGGGCTCTACTACAGTATCTGATACTTTAGGGGAGGGTACAACACTGAAAGTATTCATAATTCGATCTGGGTACTCTTCACGAATTTTGCTGATGAGGAGGGTACCCATGCCTGAGCCTGTACCACCACCAAGAGAGTGAGTAAGCTGAAAGCCCTGGAGACAATCACAGCTTTCTGCCTCCTTTCTTACAACATCTAACACGGAATCAACTAATTCAGCACCTTCCGTATAATGGCCCTTTGCCCAGTTGTTTCCTGCTCCGCTCTGACCTGGAAGAGAGCCATTTTCATATTAGATTACAGTCACTGCTTCCTGCTTGCAAGCAAAGCTAAGGAGCATCAGGCTACAGAGCAACCCCACCAAAGCTTTCATTTTATTGAGGGCAGAGCTGTGGTTTCACACAAGCACCTTTCAAACAGCTCAGTAAATACACCGAAAGCATTCATTATCAATGATGCAGCAGCCATTTCATTTCTCCTAATATTATGGAGGAGATGAGAATCAGAAGACCAACGACCTCTTGTGCCTTGTCGGACCTGCTCTCCCCGCAGCTGCCATCACCCACCAGCCGCGGATTCCCTACTATTTCATTCCCGTCATGAAGCGGCAGGATTAACCCCCTCCCGGGGCCGCGCTCGCCTCAGGAGCATGTGCGGCGCCGAAGCCCGCAGTGCAGTGTCCCTGCCCTGTCACCCCACCCCGAGCCGGTTACACGACAGGTCCCTCCCCCGCTCCCGGCGCACTCACCGAACACGAAGTTGTCCNCGGGCCCTACCTGTGGCCTCGTTGTAGTAGACATTAATGCGCTCCAGCTGCAGGTCGCTGTCTCCATGGTAGGTACCGGATGGGTCGATGCCATGTTCGTCGCTGATCACCTCCCAAAACTGACGGGGAAAATCGCGTCAGGGGCGGCTGGGCCGGGCGTGCCCTCCCCGCCCTCATCACACCCNGTACCCATGCCTGAGCCTGTACCACCACCAAGAGAGTGAGTAAGCTGAAAGCCCTGGAGACAATCACAGCTTTCTGCCTCCTTTCTTACAACATCTAACACGGAATCAACTAATTCAGCACCTTCCGTATAATGGCCCTTTGCCCAGTTGTTTCCTGCTCCGCTCTGACCTGGAAGAGAGCCATTTTCATATTAGATTACAGTCACTGCTTCCTGCTTGCAAGCAAAGCTAAGGAGCATCAGGCTACAGAGCAACCCCACCAAAGCTTTAATTTTATTGAGGGCAGAGCTGTGGTTTCACACAAGCACCTTTCAAACAGCTCAGTAAATACACCGAAAGCATTCATTATCAATGATGCAGCAGCCATTTCATTTCTCCTAATATTATGGAGGAGATGAGAATCAGAAGACCAACGACCTCTTGTGCCTTGTCGGACCTGCTCTCCCCGCAGCTGCCATCACCCACCAGCCGCGGATTCCCTACTATTTCATTCCCGTCATGAAGCGGCAGGATTAACCCCCTCCCGGGGCCGCGCTCGCCTCAGGAGCATGTGCGGCGCCGAAGCCCGCAGTGCAGTGTCCCTGCCCTGTCACCCCACCCCGAGCCGGTTACACGACAGGTCCCTCCCCCGCTCCCGGCGCACTCACCGAACACGAAGTTGTCCGGCCTGAATATCTGGCCAAAGGGCCCGGAGCGCACCGAGTCCATGGTGCCGGGCTCCAGGTCCACCAGGACGGCGCGGGGCACGTATTTGCCACCTACAAAACAGGGAGAAGCCGTGACTGCGGCGCCGGGGAGGGGGTGGGCGGTCCGGGGNCTGACGGGGAAAATCGCGTCAGGGGCGGCTGGGCCGGGCGTGCCCTCCCCGCCCTCATCACACCCTCCCACCGGCCCTTGCCCACCGCCCGCACCTTGGCCCCGATCTGGTTTCCGCACTGCCCGGCCTGCAGGTGCACGATCTCCCTCATGATGGCGGCGGAGCAGATCACCCTCAACCAACGCCACTCTTCCCCCAACCGATCTCTGACTGAACGGAGCAACCGCCAGGCCTTATATAGCAGCGGAATGCGCGCGCAGCCTTCTTTTCCCCTCCCAAGTGGCCATTCACAGCAGCTATTGGCTACTCGTAACGAGGCTCTAAAAATGAGGAAACCGGGTTGGTCAGAAATTTGTCATTCAAGTCACTGGCTCCTATTTGCTCCGCCTGGCTGTCTGTTCATTTCACTGTTAGGCAACCGGCGCCCCCGAATGCCCGCCCTACTCGCTCAGGACACTTCGGATTGGTTTAATTGAATGATTGATGCCGACCATGATTGGCTATCGGCCTCAGGGATGAGCTAACGTCATTTGATTGGATGAAAACAAAGTGCCCTAGTAACCGTCGCAATGACTCCGCAGCGGGCCCTGGGCGGTGGCTCGCGCAGGCGCCTATTCCCGAAGCCCTCTCCGCACTTTGCGCAGCGTAGGCGGCAGCTCCACCTTACTGCGGGAGAGGGGGAGGGCGGCTTCCGGGGAAAAGCTGGCTGGCCCGTCTCCCCCGAGGGTCCCGAGCACCCCCCTGCCTCCGGCCCCTGCTCCTGCGGGGGGGTCTCCGCCGCGCCCCCCGTTCCCCGCTCTCCGTTGGCCCACGGGGCGCTGCAGCGCGCGGTGGGGCAGGCAGCCCGTCTGCGCATGCGCGGGCTGCGGCGCTGTTCTAGCACTTTCTGGCGCGCAGTAGCCTGAGGCGCGGGGCGGGCGGCGGGAAAGGGTTCGGTCAGGGCACGGCCAGGCGGCTGTGGCGGGCTGAGGGGAGGGTGGTGCTGGAGAGAGGCGTTCAGCGGCAGCCCCTGTGGGGGAAGCCCCTGCGGGAAATAATACTTTCCCCCAGAGATTTTGGAAGGAGCTCGGGAGCAGCCCCAGAGGCTGTGGGGGGAATGCTCCTGTGAGGTGGTGCCCACCTGGGAGGGAGCCTGTGGAGGGCTGTCCTCTCATGGGCCCTGAGGTGGGTGGGTGGCTCAGTGAGTGTTTCCTGGGGTGAGCAGAGCAATGCTGTACTTCTGTCCTGGATGTCCAGGTTCGGCCCTGTCATGAGGCAGCCAAGCATCCCCAACTAGATAAATGTCTTCCTCACCTACCTTTTGTCTGTCTGTTACTCTGCGGTACTGTTTGCCTTCTACCATCCAGCCTTCTTAGCACGTTGTTGCATGGATGGTTCATCTGTTGGTCACAGCTTCTACTGAGCATACTTTGATTGTTTCAGCAGAACCTTTTAATGATAATACGTGTTCATTAGGATGGCAGCAAGGTCTGCAAATCCTAGCATCTCTTTTTGTCTCATAAGGCAGCTAAAACTTGAAAGAGGCTCCTAATGGGGTTCTCCCAACCTAGCTAGTCTCGCACTGTTGCCTTGATGTGGGGGTGGGCTGAGGCAAAAGCAGCAGGTGACCTCAATTCTTTCTACACATGCAAAACCCATCAGGCTGGTGCTCTGTCATTCAGGCATTCGTAGAAGGCAGAGGTACATTGTGGCTTCTACTATTCTTGGATAACAATAATCCGACTGCTTCTCTTGACTGGGTCAGGTGAGGAGGTGGACCGCGGAAGAAAAACCCTGTGAGGACTTTGGCTGAAGATTGAATAGCCTCTAGTAGTTGGCTTAATACATAGGTTATGGTGATTTCTATCTCTATCATGTAAACAATATATTCCCCCAGAGATGGTGGAAGGAGCCCAGGAGCACTGGGAGCAGCCCCAGAGACCCTGAGGAGAGCCCCAGAGGATCAGGAGTGACCTGAGAGGATCCTGGGCAGCTCCAGGAGGCCCTGGGAGAGACCTTCATCAGCCCCAGAGGTGCCCAGACAGGACTAGGAAGACACATGTATGGTTCATCTTCCACATTAGAGGCCAGAATGCAGGAGCTTTGTACAGTTTACTTCAAGATGGCTGAGTAATGCAAAGGCAGTGTCCAGATTTCTCCTACCTAATTACAGACATGGATTTAAATAGCTAACTCTGGTCTGCGTTCACTCCAGAGTCAGTGGGAAGGGATGGCTCAGCCCACTCCACCTCCAAATAGCCCTCTGACAACACCTTTCTGTTGCCTGTAAAGGTGTTTGAGGTGACTAAATCAAAAATCTCAGTATCATGTAGAATGTCTTGCTTGTGTTCCGCTGTGTAGGAAAGTACATTCAGCATAAATTCTCATCAAGGCGTACTCAGAACAGCATTAGCAACCTTCTGTGCTCATGGAGCCCTAGAAAACTATCCCTAAAAACGGAGCAGGAAGAGCCACTGCAGGGCTAGGAGGAGGTTTGCTGGTACGAGTGCTGCTGTATTTAATGCAGAGTTGGGTTTTTTTTTCAGCCAGGGCCGGAAAGCGAAGGACTGCCCATCAGTGACAAAGATCTGTCTCCTTACTTTGTTGGAAATCATGAGCCTTTGTACGTGGTGCTTCTCACAGCTTGTGCTTCAGCCCTTGCTGCCTTTAATGTTTGGGAAGCTGTTCTGTAATGTGTAGGGTGAGAAGTGGTTGCCAGCCCTAGAATTCCCAGTGGCAGCAACAAAGTGGAAACACTCTGCTTTGTTAAGACTTCTGGTATCTGTCTCCAAAACTCTTGCAGGATCACACCCAGCAGAGCACAGAATAGTACCCTATGGGGTAGCTAAAACTTTGCTCCTGTGATTGAGCCTCCAGAGGTTTCCCTGGGAGATTCAGCCACCTAGAGATCTGTGGGATAGGAGGCAATTCAGATAATTCATGCAGCATTTATTTTTGTTATTTCTTTCCTAGTCAGCCAGTACTTCTGCTCATAGCTACATGCAGATCCACAGGAAATTACAATTCTATTTTAAATATTTTTGCATTTTTTAAATTAAAGCAAAATGCCAGTATTTCTAAGCTCTCTGTAAGGAGGAACACAGCCAAGCTGCCAGGAATCTCCATGGAGAGCTGCTGGAACTGCCGACCATCTTAACCCTGCGACTTCTAATGCTGTGGCAACCCAGCAACCTAATTAACACGTACCAGAAGGTGAGCTGGCAAGTGACGAGGCAGGTTTCTGCCAGAGCCTTGTCTCACATGAAGCATTCCTTCAAAGGCAAACCGTCTGTATGAAACACTGACAATTGAGCAAATTGTGGGGACAAAAACATTGCACATTCCATGGTCCTGCCTGAGCAAAATGCTTAAGTGTGTGTTTCTAATTGTTTTTGGTTTAGTGGACAGCCCACACAGAGTCGCTGCTGCAGATTCCCAGAGCGGGGGGCAGTTGGAAAGCGACTGGGATAGCAGAGAAGGGAACAGCTCCAGCGAGGTAGGGAGATACATGGCTCCCACATCATGTCTTGCAGTGGAGACATCTGTTTTATCTGGTACTTCATTTCTTTGGAAGCTCTTCTCAAACCTTGCTGCAAGTAACAAGCAAGGTTTCATCTCATGTAGGTGCTTCTGAACTTCCCATCTGTAAATTTGCTGTATCAATTAATGGCTGTAACAGGGACACTGGAATATACTGGGGACTGCTGTTAGCAGCCCAAAATCCCTGGGTATAATCCAAAGAAAGACATGGTAGTAAAGTTAAAACTAAGTTGGAAATTGCATTTTCATTTTGTTGAACTATATATTTGGTTTTTTATTTTTTTATTGTAATTGCTGTGTTGTTTTGTTATTTTTTTAACTACATGTCCTGCTTTCAGCCACAGAAATAGATTTTACTGTGAATGCAATTGGTTTGAGCAGAGTGGGGAGATACTTTCTTTAACTTTAGAGTATTGCATTCCCCTTTTACTGAAGCAGGGTTCTTTGTGTGCTGTGGGGGATGCAGAGACAGCCCCTCACCTTGGCAGGCAGGCAGACAGTGGCTATAATTCTTCTCTTGATGCTTAACCGTCAAGGTAGCAGTCTGTGTCTCTGAAATAGCATCCTAGTCTAAACTGAGCTGGGGCTGGGATGGTGTTGGGGCTGGCAGGAGCCCAAACAAAAATCACAGAACTAATTCTGTTTATATAGGTAGAAATCTGAAGCCCTGAGTTCAGGAGAGGGACACTGCAGAGCGGATGTGGGTGGAAATCTGCTTCCAGAACTGAAAAGCTTTTGGTACTGGGGCCATGCCAGGTTTATGGTAACACTGAAGTATGACGTGGGTATCCGCAGACCTTTTGTCATTCTAGTTTTTCTGATTGTTACTTCTAAGGATAAACAATATTTTGGTTTCTAGAGATTATTGCTCCTGAGAGATCGAAGGTGAGGGGCTGTTTCCAGAGACTGGTGAGTGAGAGGTGTGGTAGTGGGATTCCTGCTTGAGGGGAATAGGAGCAGCTGGATGGGATGAACCCACAGGCCCACCCAGGCCGGTATCTTGTCTCTGATGATCAGCAGCAGATGCCAAAGAACAAGGCAAACATACAGATGTGGCAAGTGGTTCAGGCAATTTTTCAGCCACAAGCAAGTGACTTTTCGTTTAATAGGCCCAATGGATTATTTTGAATTTATCTAATCACTTTTTGCAGCCATGTAAACTTCTGGCATAAACAACCTCCTGTTGTGATGAGTCCCACAGTTTAACCATAAGCTGTGTAGAAGAACTCCTTCCATTTGGTTTGATGATTTCTACTGAGCTTCACAGTTTAGAAAGCAGCTGGGAGCCTGTCACTTCAAAGCTTGCACTCAAGAGAGTCTTAAATATTGTTGGTGATTATCACAAAACAGAAGGTAATGCTAAACCAGGTTTTACTTGCCATAAGGTTCAGCATTATTGTCAGTTTACGTCTCCGTCATGTTTAAAACCAGTGAACTTTGAACAGTACTCGTGTAAAGTTTCCCTCTGTCAGTCTCACAGCTCCACTGCTGTACATTGTCCAGCGCTGAGCCCTGTAGGTGTTGTCTTCTTTCCCTCAGGGTATCTGTTTCTCTGGAGAATTTCCACCAAGAAGTGGTGACTAATTCGATCATGAGGTGCGCATATGGTGACACCCCCTGCTGTGGACAAAAATAAGCTTTCCTTCATGCAAATGTTGATTTTATCATTCCTCTGTGTCTCTCAAGCCTCCTCCCCTTCATTTCCAGTGCAGTCTTCTTCCTATTTGGGATTATTCTTCCTCCCACTTGTTTCCAAAAGAGCCTCCATCCGTACTCCATGCTAGTGCCCATCTCCCTGCACGGAGGCCTTCTTCCACTAATGCCACGGTTTCCTAAATCACCAGTTAGAGCTGCTTTCACATCCTGCATAGAGGGAGCCTCTGTGCTGCAGTGTGTCTTTCATCTTGGCCACATCAGGAGTCTCCTTGACGAGATTCCAGCCAAGCCTGCTTGCTAATGTACTTGATTTGTGGTGGGAGCAGCTACTGGCTGCGTTGGAGATTTCCTGAGGCTCGAGGTGCTGTCCTGCAAGCCTCCCTCTTGTGACTAATCCCTGTCATTACACACTCGGGGAGTGACAGCTCACACACTGTGTTTACCTGACTTGAATAGGGGATCTAAAAGCACCCTACTGCAAGAAGGCTCTGAATATCATATCGAGGGCATGGTGGAAACCAGGTCAAAGACGCCTCTTCTGCCTGGTCTCCACTGAGTACGTGTTGGAGAAGTTTGGAATACAACGCTTGCAAAACATCAAAACACTGATTTACCTGCATTTGATGGCATTCTGAAAGGACTTCTATATTGAGAGCTGTTGCAAAAATTGGAGTTTTACTGATCCTGGTATTCGTTCGGGCTTGTTCTTCTGATAGCATTTCCATCTTCTTCTGTGTGTTCTGAATTAGCTCTTAAAGTAGGAATGAGAGTCCATGAGGTAGGATATGAACATCATATGGTTTCCTACTTCTCTGGAAGATGTTCAGATCCATGATCATAGGCATGGTATAAGAACAAAATAAAAATGTACCCATTCATCTCTAAATCCAGCCACCCTGGAAGGCATTCCTCTCGTGTTCTGCTGGATTTGCTTCACCAGTGGTTATGGATTTCAAGTCATTTCATTATTGTTTATTATAAGAGCCCCAAACGTGCCCGGTGCTGTACATTGTTTCTACAGTTGCTATTCCAGAGGCCTTCCCTTAACTGCTGAACTGGATATCTCCACACGCAGGACAGTGTCTCAAGGAGAGCAGGAGTTACAATCGCAGCATGACTAACGGGAAGCTGTTGCTCAGCCATATGACGAGTTTTGCAAAGTCCTTGAAGCATGCACGAACTTCTCATGACTTGCCAAGATAAACCAGGAAGTGTGTGACAGCACCTGGTAGAAAGTCCAGCTCAGTGAAATCCTGATGCGCTAATTCATCCATAAGCATCCTGTGAAATACTTATATCTTGAAAAGCTGCACTTATCTACAGATACAGCCACGTAGCAAGCAAGAGGTTAGGACTCAGGTTAGGTCTCTCTCCAGCTGCGGGAAGCCTGCGTGCATCAGAACAGGAAGAAAGAAACAACTCTGATGCTGTAGTGGTGAACTTTGTACTGCAGAACAGGACCGCAGGCAACAAATTATTATTTCTCTCAATTTTCATGGGAATTCATTGGTGCAACCCAGATGGTATGTACTGGTTGGGAATCCATGATGCTTTGGAAATGGTATAAACTGGAAGAAAGACAGGAGCTAATATATTCCTGCAAACATGCTGAAATGAAATTTAGGCTGCTCTGGCCAGCAGCAGGTCAGCTAACCTGTTGTGTTTCTGCAGCTAAAATAGAGAAAGTGCTTTCTGGTGTCAATTTTAATATCTAATACGTTTTATTTCCTTTTTAGTGTTACTTGCTGACAGCAGCAGAACCACAATTACATGCGAGCAAACATTATCTGCCAGAAGAGCTCTCCCATGGATCAGCCTGGGCAAGAAGCAAGGTAGCTGTGCATAAACATAAATAAGTTGTGGACAGGTAGAAAATCCTGGTTACATTGCGTTGTAACCAAAGGGCTGCAAGCATCTTCACTGTTTCAAAGTGAGAGAGATAATCTAGAATCTCCTTTTAAGCAGATTTCTGCTGTCCAGGTAATCTGGGGATTACTTCTGCAAATTTACAGAGTGCTGACATGAAGGAGGCGTTTCTGTAGAGAGCCTGGAGAAAGGAGTATGTTACTTTTATTAGTTTCCATTCTTCTCATAGGTTCCCAAATTTTTTGCCTTTTTAAGGACTGAAAACACACTTCAGGGCTTTTAAAGTGCCAATCTAGCTCATTGTTTAGTAAATACTTTTTTTTTTTTCTGCCAGATAGAAAGAGAATGATACGTACTGTCAATACTGCCCATTCCAAGCGCGGTTCACCTGGTAACCCTCGCTGCTGGGGGCTGTAGCTTGGGATGGGTGGCACTGTCATTATCTGAGAGCAAAAATGCCTGCTCCTGCCTGCAGAAGACAGCAGTGACAATATTTGGAAGGAGTGATGGGAAAGGAGGGAGCAGAGCTGCTGCCTGCAGTGTTTGGACCACTGGGGAAGAACTTCAGCCATAAAAAATGTCTCACTGCCTTTGACAAGAGCAGCAGGTTTTAGCTCAGGAGTTTAGGATCTGCTCTAAATCAAGTGGTTGTGGGTTGTCTTTGCATCGCAGTGGGGTGGCTTGATGTCGAATGGTGGCACGAGTGTCATGGGGTGAGTTAGGCCATTGGTACGTGCAGTCATCGGCGCAGCTCAGTGACATGTGTGAGGCAAAAGTGAAGTGTCAGGAGGACACGTTGAGCTTCTTGCCTAATTGCTCGCTCATTATCTGCATGGAAGTCCCAAAGCTTCTAAACAAGAGCTTGGGGAAGTTCCAACCAATGTCCTTTCTCTTGGACCCTGTGATCTGGTGTTCAAAATCAAGACGGTGTAATGACTGAGGGGGCCAGAACACCTGGAGTCCTGGGGTTCCCTGCATCTCCCTGGCTTATTGCCATTTCTGACAGTGGTAGGATTCTTCTTGGGCAGGTTGCAAATCTCAGCCAGGACTCCTACAGCTCTCCTGTGTGCTGACAGATCCCAGATCCAGAGCTCTGTTTAATGATGACATTTCAGGATGTGGGAGGAATGAAGTCTCAGGAATTTCCCCGATATCGCTGACTCCCTGATAACCTCATTTGTATTTTTTTTTTCTATGCAGGCTCTCCTGAATCTCTCCTACCTTCTTCAGATGGTTTGAGCAAAGAACACATCAAAGATGTAGCCACATCTCTCATCAACTAAATACCAGCAGCCAGGTTATCTGAAGTCATTTTCCGCCTGCCTGCCACCAGGAAGAAAATGCCTTCAGGGGTTCTCATTGTGTACCCCAAAAGTACACAGCATAACAGCTCCTGAGTAAACAGAGGCAAAATCTGCATCCCCCGTCCTCCTCACTGAAACACTTTGTGTTCACAATAAAACCCCCGCTTTGATCTCTTGCCAAGAATAACACAGACAGTCTATTAAAACATCTTTAATAACATGATATAATTAAAAATATCTAATGTGCAACTCAAAGAAATGACTGTGAAGCTTCTTTAAAACTGTTTCCACACCCCTCCAAACTTGACTGACAGGTTCCAAACCTTCATTAATTGGCCTGAAAATTCATGAATACCCCAATATTATGGGGGAGGGAGCATGTCCTACATGTGACTTGGGAGCACAAAGGATTAATAATGACATTTGAAAGGATTTGGGTGCCATGGTAGCTTTAAAAATCCTGCAAGGCACATTGCTACATCTGTGAGCATTTAAATTTCTGTTCAAAGTGTTCTGACATGAGTTGGAGACACTCGTCCCTTAGGATTTGAACAGCCTGTGTGTTTATGTCCCTGAAACAATCTGAGAAGTGAAGTCTAAATGGTTTAGTCAAAGGACAGCATTTGAATCCATCCCTTTTCTTCACAATAACCCAGAGAATGTGTACAGCACCTCATCTTTTAGAAAAGCAGAGCAGAGCAGAAGAGCTGGAACGACTGCCAAGTCCCAGAGGAATCCTGAGCATTATAAAGTAACTCTGGTCACAAGCTGATGTGAAAGTCATTGGACTGACAATTAGGAAAGCTGCTGTTCCTGGCTCTGCTCTCCTCTAAAGGACAACATTAGATGAGGTACTTCACTTGCAGCTTGGGCAAGACAAGCAGTTTAGTGCTGGTGAACCTCTGCCCAGCATGCACCCAGTTTTAGTAGATGTGAAATGAAATGTGTTAAGTCCTAGTGAAAGAGTTTAAATTGACAATGTTAACCCTGAGTTACCATGGCTCAGCTGAGAGATAGGAACTCAGCTGCGCATCTGCACCTTTTATTTCTCTGCACATTTTGTAGAGACCACGACTAAAAAGTATTGCTTTGGAAGGATTCGCGGTCAGCAGGAGCATTCTCTGGAAGGGACATGTGAATACCATCGCTGAGATGGAAGAACAGACAGATCAGTAGCAGCAGGCCAAAAATACCTGCTTTCTTCCCTAGAACACAGAGGCAAGTTGGCTGTTACATTCTGATTATGTTTTAATGTTGTTCCAGCCTTCACTAGTGGCAATACTGCAGGTGTCGTCTCTCTTGGGGGCACAGAAGAGGACAGAGCGCTTTTTTTCAGACACCACCTCTCCTGCTTAGACAGGATTATTCAATATTAACTTTGCAATAGCTCAGGGCCTGCCTGCTCAGAAGTGTCGTTCCGTTAGGTTGACACTGGTCATCTCAGCTGCAGCCCAAGCACGACCTGTGCAGGCTGCTCTCATTTGGAGGACAAGTAGCTCACCATCCACTGGGGATCTCGGGCTTCCTCCAGAGCAGAATCCATGGCACTGAGGCTCTGGGAGTCCTGCAGGAAAATCACTTGTATCCTCCAGTAACGTCCCCCTCTGTGATTTCTGAATGCACCCTATTAACTGGCAAAAATATCAAGTCCTGGAATAACTGTCAGTTGTCATCAAAAACACTGCTGTTCCTGTTACTGAAGCTGTTCTCCTTGACCATCACTCGGTACGAGATGCGCATGAAGGAGCCCGTGAGCAGCGTGACAAAGAGGATGAGGAGCAAAGACCAGACCCCTGGTTCGATCCCCTTGAGGAAGCTCGGGCTGTCCTGGGGCATGGTGCTGGTCAGACTCAGCAGGTACCCAAGCGTCCAGCCAGATGATGTGTCCCCCATCTGCTGAAATGAAAAGGAGGAGAGATCAGAAGAGACATAGCATGCACCCCAGCTGTGTTTCTGTGCACAGCTGCAAGACCTCAAATACTTTATTTGAGACTGATCCAAGCATTCAGCTGGAAACGAGGAACTCTCCCAATCACAGAGCCCTGGGTGCACTAATAGGCCTTAATTGCTCTGATCAGTCTCACCTGCACTTCCACCCACACCATGGGCCTGGGAGCTCCATTTAAGCTCTAGCTTGGGCAGTCCCCTCTTTCCTGAGTTGTGCTGTAGGTGGTCCTTCTCCTACTGACTGGTTTTCCCAGATGGACCCCAGGTCTCCAGTGTGGGCAGTTCTCTCTTGGACCCTGTTGCCTGGCTGAACCTCAGACCTGTAGGTTGCTTGTTTCTGGTTTTTCCGGAGCAGGCTCCCTGGATGGACCCTGAACCCACCCTGTTACCTTGCCTCTAATGATCGCCACATGGCTGAGCCGCTGCTGTGGCCCTGCTCGGTGGGACCCTGCCTTGGCTGGTGAGTTGACCGCTGGGAATGGGATTTCTTTTCTTTTGTGAAGGGGGAAACTTGAAACAAATCCCCCTTTCCTTAGGAGCTCCAGATCCTGAGGCAATTTCAGACCTTATAAGCCAGTTACAAACCTTCACTAGGATAAAGGTGATTGCAAAGAGGTAGGACAGCCTCCTTTGGCTCAGGAAATAGTACCAGCAGTTTGTCCCTAGCATTAAGTGATAAAGCTGTACTTCCTTCCCTGTTGGGCGTACACTCTTAAAGATGGAATTGCTTCAGATAAGGTTTTGACCCATCTGTTTTTCAGTGGGACAAGTGTAATCTCTCGCTCTCTGACACTGGTTTTCTGGCTTATCACACTTGTGAATTTATTTTGCAAAAACATTTTGCTGGAGAAATCTAGCTGGTTAGGGCTTGCAGGAGTGAAGACAGGCTGGCTTTACTGAAACACTGGAAATGTCACGCTGTAGGTAACTGACCTTCTGGAATGCAGTCCGTACAGACCCATCCAAGTCAAACGTGTATCCCTTTGTACTGAGATGGAAGATGAAGGCAGACACAAGGCAGTAATCAGCAAGTGTATCCAGGCTTGTTTGGGACTTCTTGACCAGCTGGGGTCATTTCCGAAAGAAGATGGGGAAAAAAAAAAGTATTAAATATTCAGTAGCTGAATTTCAGGCCTGCTGTAAACTTTCTTTTCCTGCTCTGGGACTGACTGTGGGACTGGAGGGAGGGGGTTATGTCTGTGCAGGATGAAAGTACCCACTGGGCTGTGGCCTGGGAACTGGTGTCATCTCTGAGTGCCTTTGTTCCCATCATTAAAGACTGGGCAGTTCCAAGAGCACCAGGACTGGCAGCCAGGTCTGCAGCTGCCTTGCAGGGGAGCTGCTTGGTGTGACTCTCTGCTCTGTAATTAGTCTGAGCTGATGCTGCAGCCTTCCTCTCAACAGGAGCACTAACCAGATCTTGAGTAAGCTTTAGGGAACTGCTTGGGGGCCTTGCTACCCCATCAGCAAACCCTGGGGAAGTTGTCCAGTTTGAATGCACCCTGGATGCTGGGTTAGTGGGGGTGCAAGTGAGGGTGACCTCACAAGCCACCAGCCCAGGGAAAGACCTTACAAATCCCTCCTGGCTTGGTGTCCATGGGACCAGGTGAAATGGGAAAGCCCCTGGATTCTGAGCAGATGTGTTCCTTGCACTTAGAAAGGAGGATAACAGGAAGACCAAGGTGATGGACAGGAGGGAGCAGCCAGCCTTCCTGTTTACCCCTTAACATGCAGTAAAAGGTACTTGTGGCTTTTCATTCAGTTAAGTCCAGGTGTTACCAGCAGCAGCTGGGAACTGAGAAGAAGGAAAATAAGTGGAACCTGTTTCCTCAAAGTAAAAAAAACCCAGAAGAACCCAGGCAAATACAAGTTTTCCTCTGAGGGAGATAGTAACTGATGGCTCTGGCAGTTTGAGCCACAGGGGCTTTTACACCAGCCTGCTCCTTGCTCCCCGCTCTGCCCGTACAGTGCGGTATTGCGCGGTTACCTCTTTGGCGGACATCCCACACAGCCTGTTGACTGCCTGCCCCAGGTCAGGAGAGGGTGTGCTTTCTCTCATGAAGTCCATGGCCTCAGAAATCACCTACAACAGCAGCAGAAATAACCATCAGGTTGGACTGTGCTCTGCACCCCTGCGTGCAGCGCCTGGAGGGAAGTAGCTGTGGGGCACATTGACAGGGTGGCCCTTCTGTGTGCTGGTCTTGCTGGTGGCTACAGAGCCTCTGGGTGCCAGGAAGACAAGCAGGAGCTGTGACTGTCTGGAGATGGAGACAGGACTGTTTCTAGCTTGGACACAGCAGTCTTTCTGGCCCTGCCTGGATAAGGGGACAAGGGGCCTTATGCTCCTTGGTGCTGCATCCATGGGAGGCTCTGGGGAGTAGGAGCTGGGGGGATTTCTGTAATTTCTCCCTCGGAAATGTACGCAGTTTGTCGTGGGATCTCAAGCTGGTCCTGGCTTAACAACCCAATGACTTCGGACACTAGATTCAGGGTCTCAGATGGAAGGATGCTTGTGGTAGAGCAAGCATGCCCAGATGTCTGCTAAGGAGTGGCAGAGGATCTTCAGCTTCACCACAGACTTTGGGAAGACCTGCTCGAAACCCAGCCCCTGATTGCCCTGTCCTTGCTGGCTCACGTGAGCTCCCTTATGGCTCTGTGCAACCCCGGAGTTTGCCTTGCAAGCAGATGTTGCTGAGACACGGATGAAGAAAGCCCTGCCATGGTTATGCATGGGCAGCTGTGGCCCAGGTGTGAACAGCTGTGGGTCAGGGACAGCAAAAGGGCAGGACCGCACTTGCACAGCATCAGGACTGGGTGTGCGTTAGCCAGGGCACTGGCCCTCTTGGCTAGCAGAGGGCACAGCATGGCTGATCCCACTGTATTAATGACAAAACTGGTTCCCATGTCATGGCTTCTCCATACCAGTTGCCTACCCCTGTGTAAATGAGAGCGCACCAGAAACCTGGTCCGGAGGGGCTGGAAACTGCTGCTGAGGGAACGCTGGAAGAAGCTGCAGGAAGAGGAAGAGTTGAGCACGCTTTGCACGAGTCTCATGCAGGCAGCGGGATTGCTGGAGCCGGTGACGTTGAAGACCTCCTCAGGACCGGGGATGTCCCATGTGTCATCACTGACAGCACAAGGCCCCGCATGCACCGATTGCCACGGCACTTCCCGGGAGTAGGTGAGGGGCCAGCAGGGATTAGACACGGTTTTAGCACTTCTCTGCTCCTAGAGAGGCAGAATAAAACAGAGGCAGCAAGAGAAGATGTTGGCATCCCAGGGTTTCACAAAGGAAGACAAAATGGAACACAGTGAAGAAGAGTTTTCCTCTGGCACCACAATGTTGTCATCGAACAGGCTGCAAAAGGTTTGCCAAGCCTCATCTCAGCTAATCGACTGTGAGACTGATGCAGCAGGATCCCAGCTCCTGCAGAGCTCAGGACAAGCTGCAATGCCCAGACCTGCTGTGGGAGGCTGGGGAGTCCCAGCCCTACCTGCTCTTCCTTAGACCAGAAATAAAATTTCACTGAATCCTGAACCCTTCCTAGTTGCAAGGAAGAGGCTGTTCGGTCTGCCTTCCAGATGGCTCAGCCCCTCAAGAATTGGTGTTCCTCATCTCATTTGCCCAGAGAAGCTGTGGATGCCCCATCCCTGGAGGGGTTCAAGGCCAGGCTGGATGAGGCTTTGGGCAACCTGGGCTAGTGGGAGGTGTCCCTGCCCATGGCAGGGGGTGGCACTGGATGGGCTTTCAGGTCCCTTCCAAACCAAACCATCCTGGGATTCTGTGATCTCTGGGAATTCCCCAGTACAACTGTGCTGAAGTGGGTCTCTGTGTGGGACGTTCAGGTCTCAAAGAAGGGGAGGGCACCAAGTAGCTTATTTCTGAAAAATTCAGTTTTGGTGGAGACTAAAATGATCCCTGAGTTTGTGACAGATCCTGCCACCTTCCCCTCATGTGAAACAGTTTGTCAGAACCAAAACACCTGCATGTTTTCAAAATGAAATATTGCCCTTTTGAAGACTGCTTCAGGGTTAAAGTCAAGAAGGGCCACAAATACCCCAAATGGAATGTCCCAGTTGGTTCCTGGGAGGAACAGTTGAGAGGAGCCAAAGGAATTGTCTTTCCACCCTGAGGGTGATCTTGGCATCTCTGGAGAGCAATTTTGTGTCCTTGCGTATACAGTAAGGAGCCAAATAGAGTCTGCAAGTAGAAAACTCTTGAACAGGTGCATGTGTGTCTGCTTGGAGGGGATTTACTTGGGCACAGAGTATGTTTTACAAACGCACTGGGTTTTTTTAGATACCTGCAGATGCCCTCTATTACAGACAGGGACATTTTGCCCATTAGCAGCTACACTTTGTGCAACTGTCGTTTAGTGATGCTGTATCCAGGATCCCTGCAAACTCCTGTCTGGCAGATACTCACTTGGATGAGGATGGAGAGCAGCCTGCTGCGGAGCTGGTCGGTGCCGTGGCAGGGGCAGTGCCGTGTGTACACGTTGTGCATCTGCCCATACAGCTGCAGCCTCACTCCCTCTTCTGGTGCCTGCTTCTCTTCTTCCACCTTGGAAGTGAGCTGTGCTGAGGTTCCTCCCACAGTCAGGACTCCTGCCATCCCCTTCCCCGAGGGGACCAACTGTCCTCGCCAGTCGTACTGTCCCAAAAAGAACCAGAGAGGTCAGTTCTTAGGAATTCTACATCTGGGTCATGGTCAGATCCAAGCATTAGTGCACAGAGGGAGAACACAGCTTTTTACTATAGTAAAACCCAACTTCCCCCCCACAGGACATAAGGATGCTGAACCAGTGGCTTTGGAGGGAACAGAGGAGCCGTTGGACAAGCGCTGCGGTCTGCACGGAGAACTCCCCACAACCAGCGAGAGCAAACTGGGCTCACCGTCCTGGATGGCTGCTCGAGGCAGTGGCCTCAGCAGGTAGTGCAGGGGAGAGAGGAGGGGATGGTGGTGGTGGGGAATGGGAAGGAGGTTTCCAGATGGGCAGATATGGGCTTTGAGTGTTGCCTTGATGCTAAAGTGACCCTCCTGTCAGAAGAACCCTGGGGTTTCATCTCTTGGTGTCTTGCAGAAGTGATTTTTGGCAATGCTGAAGGCAGCAGTACAGGCAGGAAGGTTTGTGCTGACTGGGTGTGAGTGCTCTGTCCCTGGCTGGGGAAAGCTGTGTTGCTGCAATTCCCCAACCAGTGAACGCTTGCTGCTGGCTGTCAGAACTGTCTTTCACTTCCCTGCTGTGGAGCAACTCAGCTGCTGCTGGCTGAGCCACCTTTCTCCTGCACTTGGAGTTCTGCTTGAGACCCTTTGGCTTGAGTACCCATGGGTAGAGCAAGGAAACTTAAATGTATTATTTTTGTTTACTGAGTGCCTTTTGAACACAGACCAGGATCCTGTGCTGGGGACACCCAGCTACACTCACTATCATCCCAGTGAGGAAAATTGATGGGCTTTTGCTTTGTCAGCAAAAGACTCTACTTCTGTGTCCACCATCCATCTGGACTCCAGTGGCAATCCCACGGCACCCCATAGACAGCAGCAATGCCTCTTTGGCAGTGGTGCTGAGCTGGAGCCGCGGGGACTCAGGGCAGCAGAGTTCTTGTTGACAGCCCAGGGCTGGGCTATGTGGAGTTATCTACGTGAGCGTCCTGGCTGTGCTGTCCAGAAAGGCTCTCATCTGTCGGGCAACTGCATGAACAGGTCCGTGAAAGGCTGTATTAGAGGTTTTGTCCTTCCATCCAGTTTAAACTATCTCACATTATGTCCCCCCAGCCAGCTGGTGCTGGATATCATCACCTCCTCTGCAAGGCAGTGGAAGCTGTGCTTTTAGGCATCGTTTGAAGTGTGGGGCTTTAATGATCTCTGTTTCTGTGGCTGTTTGCTAATGGGCATTGCTCAGCTCAGTTCTGTGCTCCCCGGGCAGGATTGTCCCTTACCTTGAAGAAGTTCTCCAGGACATAATTAACAGCAACCCAATTGAATGCTTCCTTGTCTGGACCGGACAGGACTTGTGCCCCCTGGAAGTCAAAGGGGGATGACTTCAGGGCCACAGTCAGGGCTTCAAGTAGGCTGTCAGAGAGGGTGGGATGGGTGAGGCTAAACAGAAAAGAAAAAGAAGGCACGTTGGTTATTACAGGACCCCGCCAGGAGCCCCTGCAGAGCTTGCTGCCGGGGTAGTGGCACAGAGACACAGTGACAATCCCACTCCTGCTGCTCCTCTTGTACAACACTGATGGTGAGAACACCAGAGGGATGATTTGAGCATTTATGCCCCCACTGAAGAATTTAGGAGTTTTGTATCCTCTGCCACCAAAGGATCCTGTGGCTTTGCCCCACTGACCTGTCCCCTCCAGACCTTACTTTTCCCCAGTGTCTAAAAGCACATAAAGGTCCCAGTAATGAGGTGGCTGAGAACAGGGTCCTCAAAAGTGTCTGTGATAAGAGGCATCCTCCCACCACCGCTCCCACCCTGCTGACCCCCTGCTGACCCCCTGCACACCCGTGGGGGTTGTCACATAAACTTCCAGGCAGACAGAAGTTCTCCCAGGCACTAATTGCGAAGCCCTAACTGGGAAGGAGACTTCACACAGCCTGGTAGCAGTAGCAAGGCTCTCATCCCTGCGGCTGACTGGGAGGACAGCATGGAGACACAGCCGTGCTGTGCTCCCCTGGGGTACGCTGGGACCTGGAGAAGGTTCACCTGCCTAGCAGATATGGGGATGAAACACTGTAGAGCAGAAGGGGTGAGAGGCACTTACAGAATGATCTGTGGGATGGGTGTGGGTTTGCAGCGTTCACTCACTTTGGCTGTCTGGTGCTGGTGGTTGCTCCCAAGTAGAGTGGGGTCAGGCTGTGCTCCTCTGCTGGGATCTCCTTCTGGGCCCAGTTCAAACATGGCTCCAAGCTCTTCCCTACGATCTGAGGAGAATCTGAGTATCTGGAGACTCCCAGACCTGAGGACCGGGGGAAACAATGACATTTTCTAAGGAAGGGTATGGGAGAAGTATGAGAGCTGTTAGCCAGGAGGCTGCTGCCCTAGGGTATGGGTAAAGGCAGGACCTGTCACAGGTGGAATGCAGGAGTTCCTCCAGTTCCTTCCATCCTGCTCAAATATGGTACTGGGAGCAAAACACGCATGCACGTAAATCCCAAATCACGCTAAGAGAACCCCCGCTCTGCTGCTGAGCCATCCTGTAAATGACCATGTACCAGCCACGTGACTGCTGCAACAGCTGAGGCTGGCTCAGCCCACGGAGGAAGAAACGTGGCTTTATCTGCTCTAACAGATAAGCCAAAGGACGCAGTGCCATGCAGACAGAGCCGAGACTGATGCGTCACCTCTCCCCTCCAGCCACTTCCTCTTGTGTTGGCGGGGTGGCTTCCGAGCCCTGTGCCTGCAAGACACGGCTGCTCTGGAGGAAGCTGGTGCTGTGCGGAGAGGAGCTGTGTACAAGCCTTGACTCATCTTTCCAGCAAGATTCAATGGGGTCTGAAATGCTGACTTTGAACTGCTCCCCAGAGCGAGCCTCGCTTCCCTATCCTCTGGCCCACTTGTTTTCCTGGCTGTGACTCCCTCACCCTGCACTCTGCTCTCCTGTGCCCTACGCAGGCCTGGGCTGCAGCTTGCCCACGGCCACTTGAAGGCTGGGACCACCCTGTTCTGCAGACAGAGGACTGCTGCCCACAGCGGGGCAAGAGACCTGCCTGGACCTCCTGTTGCTGCTGCTGACAAACTGCTGCACCAAGCTAGAGCTGCTGGTTTTACCCCAGCCAGTGAACGTGGCGGTGAGCAAGGGACACGTACAAGGTTTCAGGGAGCTCTTATTGCATCTTGTGAATGTGGTTTGTGTTGCTGACAGTCTGCGAGGGCACAAAGCCTCTTTCCTGCTTGTTGCGCAGCTGCCCTCCCACAGCACAATGCTACTGAGAGTTCAGGGTTTCCCAGCATCCTGCTACAATCAGGCTTCAACATCAAAGCAAGATGGAGAGATAGGGAAGGAAAACCCTAAGCATTAATGTGCTAAACCCTTTCAGCTGGCTTGGGCAGGGCCAAGCCGATTCAAACTAGTAAAGAACACCCCAATGTTCTCCAAAATGTGACACTGAAAACCAAGCTGAACTCCTGCTTGTGCTGGCAAACCCCACGTAGGGGGCTGGAGTCTTTGCACCTCTGTTGCCCAGAGGACAGTTGGGAGGAAGCAGGAGATACCAGGAGTCACCCTGCAGCTGCTTTTGTCTCTGATACTGTTCACTGTCTTGCCTGGGTGAGAAGCTCAGCAACTCTGGATCCATGCGGATGTCANCTGCATTCCCTGATCACCCCGGTCTTGTTTCCCTTGCTGGTGGTCCACTGGTAGATGAACAGGATGGTGCGGGATGGGCCAGCATCCAGAACAATGCCATACTGGAAAACCCCAAAAAAACCATTCTAGATAAACACCACTGACTGCGTGCTGCTTTGTTATTGTAGGGTTGCTCAGCATTACACAGGTAATCCATGGACCTGCGCTGCAGTGCTGGAGTTAGCTTTCTACACTGAAAGAAAGGCTGAAGCCAGAAGGTGATGTGGATTTGCAGGGAACCATCTGCAATGTGGTTCTGAATATACATGAGGAGCAGCAGGAGCGGAGAGACACCCAGGAATACATCAGACCAACAGCGGCGTGCTCTGTAGCTGTTCCTGAAACCAGGCAGAGGTTTCGGGGAGCTCAGGAAAAACAGGTCCTAAAGCAGTGGGAGATGGCACTATGCAGTCTCGCGACTGATTCTGGGACTCCAACTGCTACTGGGTTGGTTTGCTGAGATTTACATGCAGGATTTGGGGGGGCTGTGGCTCATTCCTGCTTCGGAGGAACCAGAGACCTCCACATCTGTTTAATGCCCTTCTGCAGAGATGCTGTGACGTGGCCTGGCTTTGCCCTGCTGCATGCCGGACCTGCAGGAGCTGCAGCATGTGGGGACCAAACAGCGCATATGCTGTCCAACGCCGCAGCCCTGCAGAGCCCGAGATAATGTCTTGGCAGAAACAGCAGCAAGTGAACACAAGATTTTTTCAACACTGACTGCTGAGGGCTTTCTGAGTCTCTTTGCAGCCCAGCGCCTGGTCTGTTTGCTGCTGACCAAGACTTGCTGGGCTGCACCTCGTACATGAGGGCTAGGAAATGAGAGGTCACTGGGGTGTTCTGGACATCCCACACTCCAAATAGCCCCGCTGCTAGCTGAGGGTCTCCTCCTCCTCTCCCCCCTATTACATGACCCCAAACTGGGGCATCTCCTACACAGACAGGAAGGAAACTGGTGAGATCTGGCAGGTACGTGGTGGTGCACGGTCTAAGCTGTGTCTTGCACAGAAATAGTTGTAGCTGTGACTGAGTGGGAGGAGAAACCTCCTTAGAGGGTGATGGTAACACCATCAGAAGGGGTTTTTTAGCACAAGACAGAACCTGGCTGCAGGCTCTGAGCGACGCTGGCTGCCTGCTGCTGTTCTGGGTGCTCCCAGCAGCACCAGGCACAGCGCCCGGGCTGGGAGCTGGTGGGACTGGAGCTGGAGCAGGAATGCGGAAGGAGGATGGAGCTCCCTGCCTGAGCCTGCTGGCATCCTCCCCCATGAGTGACAGCTCATATTTCTCACAGGAACATGTTGGCTGCCGCAGAAGAGGAAGAAATGAATGATATTGGCGGAGAAACCTGGATTTTTTTTCCTCCCTCACAAAACAAGAGGCTGCTGCAGGAGCACAAGGGAGGAGAAGGGATCACCGTGTTTCTGCCTCAGCTCAAACCAGGGAAGGACAGAGCGTGGAGCAGTTGAGGGGTTTTTAAGTCCAATTCTGTTTCTGAGAAGACTGTGGAGGAGGGGTAGTGTCTCCAAATTTACAGGTTAACCCACTTCTGCTCGAGTAAACCGTAGCGTGCCACTGATCTCACCTCAGCTGCGATGCTTCAAGAGACAGAGAGGATGGGCATCGACCCCCCCACTCGCTGGGCACATCTGACCCTGCTGTGCGGAGCATGTTGGCTCTTCAGTTAAAATCAGAGGAGGACAGAAGAGGAGAAGGCATGCAAGATAGGTGGTTTTATTTTTATTTTTTTTTAAGACAAGCAACAGTTCAGGGCCAAATTCCTGCTGGCTCTCAAGAGGGACCTGGCTCCTTCCTTCCACGGACACCCCTGGTCTCCCTCTGCTCTGGGCTAGCTCCCGACATCAGCTGCCTCTCAGCCTGCGGTGAGCATCGCTGCTGGACCACATCCCGCCTGTATTTCCCTGACCAGCCAAGGAGGTTGCCTTGTTCTCGGTTTGAAAAGCTACAGCCTGTTGAGGGATGCAAACCCATCCTCCCGGTCTTATTCTGGTCTCCCCTCCTCGGTTTGATTTTTTTGGGCTAGTAACTAAGTCAGTAGCACAATGAATGCAAAAAGCAGCAAAACACCCCAGGTTTTATTTTAAATGCCCGGCTGGCACAAGGAAACGGGCAGGTTCTCCTTAAGAAGCAGCCCCACGGATGAGGAGAAGGTCCTCTGCTCGTTGCCCCTCTTGACCCCAGGCTTGGCACCCCTCGGGCAGGCAGGCACCCTTACCTTGGTCCTGAGAGGCGTGATGGGCACATCTTTGGTGGAGACGCAAAGGAGCACGATGCCCGTCAGTCCCGCGAGGATCACCAGCCAGGGGGGAAGGAGTTCACGCCAAGACATGAAGCACTTTGTCCTTTTGCAAAGAGTCAAAAAGAGGAAGCAGTGGAGCAGCAAACTGACAGCAACTGCTTTTTACAACCTTTAAAAAGAGGAGAAAGGCGGGGCTGGGGCTAGGCGCTGACTTCAGCCCGGCCCCAAGCCACAGGGACCACAAGGAGCACGTGGGCCAAGCTGTGATGCATCAGGCGGTTCTCCCTTCCACCGCTCCGCACCGTAAATAAAACGACGGCTTTGTGCCCCTTCCAGTGGGAGCTTTGCAAAGGCATCGGCGCAACCTCGAAACTGCCCCAGGCAACGGGGTTGAGGTAAACAGAAATGTGGGGTGAACTCAGCTGTGTAATAAGCAGAAAGCAGGCACAGCTCATCCCTTTGGTATTCTGCGCCTGGCAGTGCTAGCTGCCAGAATTAGAAGTGGGGAAACTCCTCCTCACTGGGTTTACGTGATGTCTGGGGTGCATCCATGCAAGCACGTGTCCATCGGGTTGGGGCACAGCCTGGCACTCTGCCCCCATCTTTCAGACTGCTCCTGTCTCCTTGTTCACTCTTAGGTGGCACCTGGGGCAGGAGAACTTTGCATGGGTGGGTTTCCACCTGCAGGAGCCTCTGGCTGGTTTGGTCTTTGCTGGGGGGTGACAGCAGGAGCTGCTTGGGTTTTTTGCCCCCAGAAGTCCAGAGTCAGTGTAGGTGCCTGGATTCCCCTTTCCAACAGCCTCCCCATGAGAGATAGCCAGCCTCCAGACTTCACAAAACACATGCCCGCTTTCTCCTTTCCAGTGCCACAAAGACACATCCCCAAAACCAGAATTTCTGAAGAGAAATGTGTTAGTCCCAGGAGAAGTGCTGCTTTCAGGCTGTCCCCATCTGTTTCCCAGAGGCTGGGTCTAGGAATAAGAGTTCAGCTCCTTTAAAGAAATGGTTTTGTTTGTGCTCGCTGGACCATTTATTGGTAAGGACATCTTGTCCCCACCTGAGGACTTCAGCAGCCGGGCCTCTGTCTGCAGAACTGAAGGTGTCTGGAGATGCATCTCTCCATCTTAGAGTTGTATGAAGCAAAGTGCCAGAAATACTCAGTCTTCCTGCAGAGTTTAGGCTCCAGAGTTTGCTGGTCTGTAACTAGAATGCGTCCGCAGATGTCCTTTAGTGACAGGACAAGGGGCAATGGTTTTAAGCTGACAGAGGGGAGATGGAGATGAGATGTGAGGAAGAAATGTTTTCCTGTGCGGGGGGTGAGGCAGTGGCCCAGGGTGCCCAGAGAAGCTGTGGATGCCCCATCCCTGGAGGGGTTCAAGGCCAGGCTGGATGAGGCTTTGGGCAACCTGGGCTAGTGGGAGGTGTCCCTGCCCATGGCAGGGGGTGGCACTGGATGGGCTTTAAGGTCCCTTCCCACCCAAACCATCCTGGGATTCTTTTGCTTGCACTTGGGCTGACAATGCTCTGCTTTGCAATGGGGACACAGATGAAATCCCCAGATTGCTGACAGTGCTCCTCGCCCCTGCTCTCAGGTCTGCCCGGGAGGACAGTCAGGCTGCCCCCGTGTCGCTTGTCAGGATTTGTGCAGCAGTTCAGCTTGCTGTAGTGCCACCAACAAAGCCGGTGCCTCGGGCATTCTCCTGTCTTGGGGAAGTGCTGCAGGTGGGATGCCTGGAGCGGCCGCTTGCGCCAGGGTGGCTGGCTGATTGCTCGTGCCCGTGGGCTGGTCAGGGTAGTTTATAGCAATATCGCGATATATCAGCAGCACTTGAGGATATCCAGCAGCTATGGAGGAGCTGCCAGATCCTGCGCTGGTCAGGCCAGTCCTGCTTCCTATGGAAACCACCCGATGGCAGAGCAGCGTGTGTTTCAGGCTGTGCCGGGGCTGCTTCTGCAGCTGGGGGACAGAGAGGGGACACAAGGGACCCATGGGCACTGCAGTGGCTCGTGGCAGGGAACAGCGGTGCGCACCTGCTGTCTCACCTGGATATTGGGGTTCACAGGGGTCTGTCAACAGTCACCCAACCTTCATGTTGTTCGGGGGCCTCCAAATCCCTTATAACTTGATAGAGACGTTATCCGGTGGGAAGAGGCCAGAGGGGTTCCTGTTGAGGGCTGTTCTGCTGTGGGTTTGTACCATCCTGGGCTGCAGGTCTCACGAAGGACAAATCAGGATTCTTTTTCCCCTGCTCTGTAGCAGCTGTCCTGAACGTACAGGCCTACAAAGGTCAAACCAGGGAAGGGGAAAGGCGGCTTCTCCTTGGGGCGGCTGCTTTGGGTTGCATTTCCCGGTTCCATCGCTCTCTGAAAGGACACCCCCCACTCATGGGCCTCCCACACCTGCAGGAACCCATGTGCTGCCCTGCTTTCATAACGCTGTTGGCCAGAGCAGTGGGCCCGGCGCCTGGCCCCTTCCCAGCGCCCAGCCGGCAGCCGCAGCGAGCTCCCCGGTGCCGGTAACCGGGGTGCCCCACGGCAGTACCGGCGGAACTTTTGTACGGCGGAACGTTTTCGCGGCGGAGCGGGTTCCGCGGAGCAGGGCAGAGCGGCGGACCGCGGCGAGCTGGGGGAGCCGGGAGCGGGGCGGACCGCGGCGCCGGGGGGAGCTGTGGCGGGAGCGGGCCCGGCGGGGCCCGGCCAGGCCGCCATGTACGCGGGGCTGCAGGAGCTGGGGGTGGCCAACGGCGAGGACCTGAAGGATACTCTGACCAACTGCACGGAGCCGCTGAAGGCCATCGAGCAGTTCCAGGTGCGGCGGGGGTGCACCGGGCCCAGGAGGGGCCGGGCTGTGGGGGGGCTGAGGGCAGGAGAAGGCCTGAAGTGGGGCCAGTTTGGGGGATTTCCTCTTTTTATGTTTTAACCAGCATGTCTTTAGCAGTCCCTGCTGGTGTTTGGTGGCTCTGGGAGCAGGCTAACCCCCCGCCTCCCTCCCTGGGCGGTGTTTGTGTTGGCAGACGGAAAATGGGGTGCTGCTGCCCTCGCTGCAGTCGGCCCTGCCCTTCCTGGACCTGCACGGCACCCCCCGGCTGGAGTTCCACCAGTCCGTGTTCGACGAGCTGAGGGAGAAGCTGCTGGAGAGGATCTCTGCCATCGCCTTGGAAGGGAAGGTTGAGGAGAGGTTTGTCGGCAGTCTTGTTGGTTATTTGCCGTGAGCTGGGAATTTTGTGGGAAAAGGAGAGCTAGGTTCCTGGGGGATCGAGTTCCAGTGGCTTTGAGATGAACCACGTAGCTTAGGTCCTTTACTCTTATGTGGAGCTTAGTCTCTTGCTCTTACATGTTTTCAGATACAAGAAGCTGGAAGATCTGCTAGAGAAGAGCTTTTCCCTGGTCAAGATGCCTTCCATACAGCCGGTGGTGATGTGTGTCATGAAGCACTTGCCCAAGGTAAAACCGCTGCACTCAGTGGCCTGTTCCGTTACACCTCTGTAGCTTTTGGGTGGGCTGCATGCTCCCTCTGCAGACCTTCTGCAAGGCTGTTGTTCAGTGTTAGGAACTGACTGAAGATTTACTACATTCGTGTATCTGGTAACAACTGAGTAGACTAAATCAAAAAGCATTTTACCTTTTCATAGTCACATGAGACTATTTCCCTATTTTGTTAAATATATGCAGCTTCCTAAAAGTAGTCAAATTCACTGATAGGTGATTTTTTCACAGCTGATTTAAGTATCTATGATAAGTAGAAAATTAGATTTGAAGCATGCAACTAGAAGTAGACAGGAGTGAGATTCAGATCGGTGAAACAAAAATCTCTAGGAGTAGCCTTGTTAAAAGCATCATATTGTACTTAAGGTAGTGGATTTAAAACTGCTACTAGAACTTTTGTAAGTTGTGAGTTCTGAAACATCACCCCAAATCTCAGCATCACAGGTTTAAAGGAAGTCTTTTTTCCTCTTTGAAAGAAATAAGGAAAATCTTGGTGCATAATTTGGTTGTTGAAGAAGTTCAGTGTCTTTGGACCAGCTCACTGTTACAGGAGTAGGTACGGCAAAAGATGAGTCCGTGATATTGCCTGTTGTTTAATTGCGTTCTTGTGTAAATTACCGGACTGCCTGAGATTATGACTTAGATGTCTTCTGTAGTCTGTTACTTATTCCTTGGACAGTCAGGCAGGTGAGCTGCTCTGTGCTTTGGTAACTGCTCTGTTGATCGTAGGTCCCTGAAAAGAAGCTGAAGTTAGTAATGGCCGATAAGGATTTGTATAAAGCGTGTGCAGTGGAGGTGAAGCGCCAGATTTGGCAGGACAACCAGGCTCTGTTTGGTGACGAGGTATCTCCGCTGCTGAAGCAATACATCCTGGAGAAAGAAAATATTCTCTTCAGCAATGATATTTCTGTCTTGCACAATTTCTTCAGCCCATCTCCCAAAACAAGACGTCAAGGAGAGGTAAGGACAAGGAAACCTCTTACAACATGCTTGTGAATGGAATTAAATCAGCTTTCAGTCACCCTCGTCAAATGACAGTGTCCATTTCACCCGCCTAACTTTCCTGCTACGGTTGTTTAGGCAGACAAAAGTATTTGCAAGAAGTACCAGGCTGTTTTTTCCTACATATCTTGATGAAAACAGCAGGAATTATTTTAATAGTTACTCAATGCTGTGTAATAATTGATTAGTGCTCTAAGCTATTTATCCACTTTTAAAAAAACAGCAAGGCCAATTTTTTTTCTTTATTGCTCACTCAGGCTTTAATATGCCTCAGCTGTTCTGAATTCTGAGCATCTCTATTAAATCAGTTTGAATATGTTAAATTTCTTTTCTTGGGGCTTTTTTTTTTAGCAGGACATAGCCCAGCAAAAGCTTTGTTGTTGTTATTAAAAATGGAAAGGGACGCTGAAAGTTATATCTAATCTGACATTCAGCAAGTTGCTCTTTGCATGGAATTACATGAGGTGGCTGAGTGGATCCAGCACTCAGCCACAGGGAGGGCAACTGCTGCTCCTCCCTTCCCTCCCTGGAGCTCTGGTAATTGTCAGACCCTTCTGTGAACTGAGTCAGCTCAGTAATTGCTATAGAAACTTTAGCAAATAAAACCAGTAAGTGAGTTGGATCTGCTCAAAGCAGAGATCACCTGGCACTGAAGCAATTGCAAGGAGATGGGCTGGATCACACAGGCAGCCGTGATGTGGGAGGGAACAGTGGCACAGGCATTAGGAGGAGTGGGTCTCTCCTCTTCTTGGCAACAGCGAGCCGTTGCAGTAGTTCAGCTGTGATGTGTTGCTTTACCTCAGGGGGCTTGTGCAAACATCAGAGTTTCTGTAAGGACCTTGCTATCGAGAGCGCTAAGGAATGGCAGTGATAAGGCAGCATAAAGCTTTAATTTCAGAGAGGATAGCACGTCTGTTACGTGGGGGGGTTGGTTTTGGTCTGTTCTGCTTTCAGAAACCCCTTTAGTGCAGCTTACTCCAGGTTTACACTGCAGACTTGTGGTTTAAGCCTGGCCAGGAACTGAGCACTGCACGGCTGCTTGCTCGCTCTCCCGTGGTGGGGTAGGGGAGAGAATTGGAAGGGTAGAAGAAAGAAACTCATGGGTTGAGATTAAAACAGTTTAATAATTAAAAATAATTTAAAAAAAATTGTAAGGGAAACAGAGACAAAAATAGCACCCAACAAAAACAAGTGATGCAAATGAAAACAATTACTCACCTCCGTCTGAGCGATGCCCAGCCAGTCGCTGAGCTGCAGACTCCTGCCAACCTCCACCCCTGGTTTTATTGCTGAGCATGATGTCATATGGTCTCTGGAATGTCCCTTTGGTCAGTTGGGGTCAGCCGTCCTGGCTGTGTCCCCTTCCCAGCTCCTTGTGCACCCCCAGCCTGGCGCTGGTGGGGTGAGGAGCAGAAAAGGCCTCGGCTCTGTGTCAGCAGGGCTCAGCACTGAGGAAGACATCCCTGCGCTATCAACACAGTTTCCAGCAGAAATCCCAAACGTAGCCCCACACAAACTACTGTGAAGAAAATTAACTCTGTCCCAGCCAAAACCAGTACAAACCTTCATTCTCACACCCATAGCACGAAGGTCAAAACACAAAAAGAAATCTGAAGAAAAGTGAGTTTTGTTCATGTTACAGTAGTTGTAAATTCTATTAATCAGTAACGGGTACTGCTTCTTATCTGTTTCACATAGCTGAGCACCTGATTTTAGAAATGTTTCAATTTCCTTTTGCAAGAAAACCTTTTCTTGACATTCTGTAGGCTTTCATTATGGCTGTGAAAGATTTGGTGAGCATCGCTTGAACAAACAGTCTTGGAAATGTTGGTATAAATAGTTCCTTTTCAGGAACTCGTGTCAATGTGGATGTTTCACTCTTGATAAGTCATGTAAAAAGAATTAATTTATGTTTTGTGTGTGTGAAATAACAGCATCTCTTAGTACTGAGTGTGTGTTTTTTCCACTTTGAGCTTAGGTGGTTCAGAAGCTGACTCAGATGATTGGGAAGAACGTGAAGCTCTACGATATGGTGTTGCAGTTTCTGAGAACGTTGTTCCTTCGGACAAGGAATGTTCATTACTGCACACTACGGGCAGAGCTCCTGATGTCGCTGCATGACCTGGAAATCAGTGAAATCTGCACTGTTGACCCCTGTCACAAGGTATTACTCGTGTGGGACAGACAGGAGTATTACTGGAGAATTTTCTTTTCGCTCACTCCTGTGCATACCTGCTGCACTGCAGGGCTTCAGCCCAGAGAAGATGACTCCTCTCTGTGAAGAGAGTTCAGACCTTGAATCCAAAAGTCATCTTATATTCCTTGGAACTTCAGGTGAAAATTTCATCTTGGTTAGCCAGCAGCTTGCTTTCATCTCATAACCCATAAATCATTCTAATTTATGGTACTTGTGCAGCGTTAAAAACTGTCTAATCTGTTCTATGTAGATGCTGCAAAAAATAATAAAAAACATTAGCTAGTCCCAGGTTCTTCATCAAAGCTTGTTTCTCTCCCTGGTGTGATATACTCCATCTGTCAGTAAGCTGTGTGGGTAACATTAGTACTTTGGATCTTGAATTATAAGAAAAGATTTAATTATTAAAATACTGGGGGGTGACAGGTGTGTTGTTAATGTCACACCAGGATCTCTTACTGGTCCTTTGTCATGGTTAGCATCACTCTGATCTAGAACAAGGCTTTTTCTCTTACGTAATGTTGCTGAGTTTTATGTGCATTCTGCTTAGAGAGATTATGTCCTAGAGTGGTGATAAATGTTACTGCATGCTTTCTAATGTCTTCTGATCAAGAGTGCCCAGATCGGTATCAGACAGTGACTGAATAGGAAAGAGCAGTTCTTGTTCAAGTTACAGATCATTTTCAGCAACCTCATTTTCCTGCTGCAAAATGCACTGACTGCTGCAAGGACAGTGAGCCACGATGAAAGCATTTCAGAAAATTCAGCAAGTTCTTCTTTTTTGACAGCTGAAGTGTTTGGGGAAAATATATATATTGTTTTCTGAAAGGAGAAAAAAGCCCTTAATTTTAAGTCAGATAAAATGTTTCACTGAACTGTCTTTTTCCATGGTGACAATACAACTCTAAAGCAGAAGCACCTCCCCTGTAAAAATCCTGTGCCTAGAGGGTGGCAGTGTTACTGGAGTGGCTGGAATATCCCCTGTTATTATTACTAAGTGATGCTGCTTCCGTGAGAGCCTCCTACTTGTGTAAATCCACACTGACCCGATGTGGTGGGCAGCAGAGTATTTTATGCATGCGCATTCCTTAATTGCCAGGGAGTGCCTGTCTTGGGAGGAGAGAAAGTGACACCAGTTTAGTGTACACTGGAATCTCTGACCTCCTTTTGGAACGTTTGTGTTTCTGACCTCCTGTATTTGTGACCAGTTTGGTACCATACCTAACTGTGTTAATACAACGTATTAATTCCAGGTATTTGGAGGTCATTCAGAGCCTGTTTTCTCTGACATTGTCTATTTTATTAGTTGGTGTGGTTCATAAAGCTTTCTCCTTTTTTGTAACAGTTCACCTGGTGCCTTGACGCTTGCATTCGGGAGAAGTTTGTGGACAACAAGAGAGCTCGGGAATTGCAAGGATTTCTGGATGGAGTGAAGAAAGGACAAGAACAAGTGTTGGGGTAAGGCTGAGAAACTGAAAATGGGTTCCCGGCAGCCGCAACATCTGACAGGTATTGTAGATGTTAATTCTTCCCTTGAGCCAGCTAACAGCCCGCAGCTCTTCTGTGCAGTCAAATCCTGTGCATGCATGACGCTAGTGCACTAGGGCAGAGCCAGGGACATGCTGGTGACGTAGCTGGTGCTGCTTCACTTGCCAGCCCTGAGTCTCCCCTGCGGCCTGGTAACTGGCTGTGGGACATCTGCTTGATTTCAGTGCAGAAGACCTTTACTAATTGTTTTCAGATAACATGCGCTTTCAAGTCAAAGAAATAACATTCATGGTGCTTTTACAAGGCAGGAGAAGGTTCATCGGGTAGTTGTAGTTTTGGCCCTGGCTGGCAGCAAAACGCAACAGCAACCGCTCGCTCACCCTCTCGCGTCCTGGGGATGGGGGAGAGGATTAAAGGGGTGAAGGGAAAAGAGACTCGTGGGTTGAGATAAGAACAACTGAATAAACTACAATGATATCGACAGTAATAATTGTAATATATACAAATATACAAATGAGTGACACACAGTGACACTGCACCATCCGAAGACCAAGGCTCAGCCTGTTCCTGGCCAACAATCCCAGAGCAGGGAGAGTCACGAAACTGCAATCCTGGGAAAGAAATAACACCCTCAGCCTTCAAGAGACTGAGAGTGCAAGATGACTCTGAGAGAGGGGCAACCCAGAGAGAGACAACCCAGAGAGTGAGAACTTCCAGACAGAACCTCACCTCTATCCTGGCCATGCCGTGCATGGGATGGAACAGACCATGGGCCAGGTTGGGTCTCAGTCCCAAATCCAAGGTCGAATCCTGGGCTGGTCACTGGGGCTGTGCTCCCTCCCAGCTCCTCCTGCCCCTGCAGCCATGGGCACAGCAGAGAAGCTGGAAAGTCCTTGGCTGTCCTGGCAGCAGCTCTGCCCATCAGTGTGTGATCAGCTTCTCCTCAGCACAAACCCCAACAGCCTCACACCAGCTAACGTGGAGAGAGTTCACTCTGTCCCAGCTGAACCAGGATGCAGGTGGACACCTGTAGGTAGCAAAAGACAAAAATTTGGGTTTTGCATTACCGTAGTAAGGGTGTTGTTACAGTACTTGACCTGGGTCTACCTCTCTTCTTGAACTCAGCAGTGTGTGTGTGTTTCTGACAAAGCAGTGTGCTCACACGCACACTACTCTGATGTTACATCTGATAGTTGACAGAATCGCAACAAAGAATAGACTCAACGATTTCACTACTCTAGTGAAACACACTGGTGTCCCACAGCTGGGTGTGGAACGGTAAGGTAGGGTTGGTTGTTATATATGACATGTATTTGATTTTTACTTCTCAGGGACCTATCAATGATCCTGTGTGACCCCTTTGCCATTAACACCTTAGCCTTGAGTACCATACGGCACCTGCAAGACCTGGTTGGGCAGGACACCTTACCCAGGGTGAGTGTCGCAGCTTGTGTACCTTCTCGGAACTATAGTCTTAACTGAATAGCATTCATCAACAAAGGGCTGGTGCTGTAGAAGTATGATTAAGTTCCCAGATGCATGTGTGAAGTAAAATAAGGGAAAGGTGATACTACTTATCCATTTGTAGCATGTACCTTGGAGCTCTGCAGGAGCACTCTTTGGAGATGGGTTTTTTGGAGCTTTCCAAACTGACAAGGAATTCTTTGCGTGGCTCATTTTACCCTAGCAGCTATGCATATATAGAATCATATACAGAATATCTGCCTCCCTGCTTTCTCCTTCTGTTGGTTTGCCTAATGGCAGCAGCCTTTTTTCCCTGCCATGGTAAATACGATGGATTAGTTTACACTGTTCTGGTCAGTTGGCTTTGATACAATACAGTTCTTGCAAGTGGTGTCTGCAGGAGGTGCTTAAACATTAAAGGAGGGTAGCCTTGCACGTGTCTGAACAGTGTGAGGCCTTATCCCCAAGTTGTGAAATTTTATTATTGGATTGAATAACTTCCTCATGACAGTTTAAGACTGAAAATTGTTTTGGTTCCAGGGTAGAATATAAATGAATATAAATTGTCATTCTTACGCATGCTTTCTCTTTCTTGTTTCTGCTGAGATGACTTGATTTGTCCTGTCACATGTTATATTTCAGTACACTAATTTGTCTGGACACATTTAAAAGCAATGTGATCAGGTCAGCTGCATACTTCTTGGCACATTATAAAATGTTACAAAAAAACCACAAGCCATCAGGTGTGTCTGTCATTTGATTCCCATTTTGAGGAGTTGGTTGTCAATTAAATCGGAGAACAGAATGTCTCTAGCAGTCTTTGATAAAGCTGCTGATCCAGGAGAGCTTTGAATGTAAACCACTACCTCCAAATAAATATCTACATGTGCAATATGTGGAACATCAGAATAGCTGTTTTTCTCCTCTTTTTTAAATTCGAGGAAAGCCCGGATCTGCTGCTGCTCCTTAGGATGCTGTCTTTGGGACAGGGGGCCTGGGACATGATTGACAGTCAAGTCTTCAAGGAACCAAAGATGGTGAGCCATTTTGATGTTTAGAATTTAACACATTTAATTAAATAAATTTAAACTTGTTTATTATTTTATTGTGTCCCTGATTTAATGTTCATTCTGCATACCCCTTGTCATAGCTTTATTAGAAGAAACAGGTAAGTGGTCACAGCAGCAGCTCAAGTGGACATGTTGTAAGCTTCACTGACCTGCTTTTTTATTTACATGAATGCCTTGCTCTTACTGTTTTAAAATCAAACTGTACCTCTTAAATTCTGCTCTGGTTGCTCTTTGTTCCTGGGAGCTTCTACACAACTGATGAGTTTGTTAAAGTGATCTTGTCTGAGGAAAACAGGATTTCAGAGGCTAGTCTGAAATTCTGGTACCAGTGTAGCAAGTTTTCATTGATGTGAAAAATGTTTTTCCCTTCCAGGGATCTGCTGTAGCAATTTTGTGTAGTGCCACCTTCAGCTACAGTCTTTCCATGCCCTGAAAAAACTTCACAGTATATCTGTTCAGCTGATGGCAGGAAGGCTGACCATGGTGTTGCACAGTAGGACTGTTTCTCCAGTTTGCTGTTTCTGTTCTGAACTGTAAAGCAGCAAATGTCTACCTAGGGAGATGTTTGAAGTGTCCAAAATATATATTACTGGGTGATTGCACGTTTAAATTTACAGCAGGAAGGGTGTGTATTAGTACTCGGATTGTAACAGTGAAGGTGACCAAAACTCCAAGGGTAGTGCTGTGATTTGACTCACAGAGGTGCTCTTATGAGTCTCTTAGAGAGACAATGTGAACATTGTTCCTAAATCTATATTTAAAATCTGTTTTAGTTGTGATGGCCACAAGCTGTAACCTCCCACTCTGTGAATCTGGTACAACACAGGCTGATCTGCCTTGTGCGAGGAGATGCTCGCTCTTGTTGCCGTTCTAGCTGTGGCAACCATAGCTGTAGCTGTGATCCTGTCCGTGTAGGGAATGAACAAAATGATTTAAAATTATTGATGAAAGCAGTTTGGTACCATTCTTAAGATGTGCAGTGCTTGCAGCAGGGTAGGAAGAGGTCTCTCAGAAGAAATGTGTAGGTGTCAAAAGAAAGAATTTGAGGAGGGGTATTTTTGTAGGTGAGGTGAAGTACAGCTTTCCCTAATTGCCGGTGGAACATGTGGAAGTGAATTATTCAATAATTTTGACTGAAAGTGGGTGTCCAAAAGGTTGTTTTCCTTCGGGTAGGATGTGGCTCATTTTATTGCCTCCCTGTTTGTTACGGCACTGCAGGACCATTAGGTGGCATGAACTGATTGATGAAAGCGTTGTTCTTTTCCCTCTTTTCTTCCATTCCTCTAAGGAAGCTGAGTTGATCACGAAATTCTTGCCTATGCTGATGTCCTTTGTGGTGGATGACCACACGTTCAGCGTAGATCAGAAACTGCCCACGGACGAGAAAGGACAAATTCCTTACCCCAGCACCATTCCTGAAGCTTTCACTAAGTACGTAATCTGCCTTCCCGACTTTGTGTGTATAGTCTTGTTACCACAGCAAAACACCAAGGAGCCAGCCAACACTGGCAGGAAAAAATACTGCGTATGGTAAAGTGAAGACTTGCTTGGGGTAAGATTCAGTCCCAGTTAATGAAGCCTGAAGTTTTCCTTTAGCAGAACAGGTTTCCACCGTGATTCCTCAAATAAAATTTATCTACGTAATATTTGTTGTAACACCCATTCCTTTAGGCAGGTTGAAAGTATTCGGTGTTACAGCTTTCAAATCTGCTGCTGGTGTAGCTTCCCAGGCAGCGGATGATGAGGGTGTGAGTGATGTCAGGGTGCAGTTGGACGGGTGCCTGTGCTTGGTTCTGAAGAGTGCTGTTGTAAACTGTAAGGTTGGCATTCTTGTCACACAGACACTCGTTCTCTGTTGACAACCTGTCAGTCCAGATGAGTGAAAGAAAAAGATAACTAAAACCTCTGTGTGCCATGTTGTATTCAGATCTTGTGTTGATTTCCAGCACGTTTCTTATCTGTATGCCAGAAACTGGAGTAGTGTGTCCTGGCAGTAGTACTCTCCTCTATGACAGTGTTGATATTTGACCTTTAGGAAACTAAAACAAAACAGTATTGGACTTTGTATCATTTTTGAGTATTTGGGCTTCTTCTAAAACCCGTTTTTAATAGCACTTTTGGATTGCGAGACAGTGCAATATTTGCTGAATGATAGATTTTTCTGGACCATGGTAGTGAGCATAGTGATGATCATTTACTTGGTCACAGAGTAGCTGCTCTTCATTGGGTTTAGCCACTTCTGTGACATCTTGATTGTTATCCAGCAGTATTTTAAACCTCTTTTTAAATTAAAAAAAAAAAAAAACAACCCACCAACCTGTTTTAGTTTCATTGATTAAGAAACTTTGCTTCTGCCATAACAGATTCTTGCAGGAGAACAGAATAGCCTGTGAGATCGGGCTGTATTACATCCTTCACATCACTAAACAGCGGAACAAGAATGCTTTCCTTAGACTCCTGCCAGCACTGGGTAAGTTTTTGTCTCATTTTCCATTCTATAGCTGTTTGCCTTGTACTGGACACCCAGGAGGCAAGTAAAATGCAATGAAAGTGATTTCAGAGTCAAAGATGTAATGTTCTGCTCTGTTTGGCCCTTCTGGTGGCTTAGTTGTAACCCCCTGCAGAAGTGTTTGGTTTTGTCTGCAATTAGGATACATGTCTGCAGATCCAAGAACTTAGGGCTAGTGGCTGAAGGTCAGTGGTTCCTTAGATCGAAGGCCTTATGAACAGTGAGATTCATTGAGAACTGTTTCACATGAACCTGAAAGCTAAAAGAGCAGGTGGCGTAATTCTGCCGCTGCTCATGGGAGTTGCAGGTGGCCAGAAATTCTTAGGACTTGGCTTTGTGTGGTGAAAAACCCTGTAACGAAACAGGACTGAACACAGCCTTAAATTCCTGCCTGGGATTGCCTTCGTCCCTGGGGTAAGTTGCATGAGAGCTCTGAAGTGATTTTAGGAATTGCAGCTCCCGGTAACATCGGTGGGGTTTCACTTCCCACTCCCTCCCCCCAGCCCTGGTGTTCTGTGAACCCTTTGCTGAACTGTCAGCTCACTTCCACGGGTGAGTTTTCCACTGGTCTGTGATTTGCATCTGCTCACTGCAGGAGTGTGAGGAGGTGGCTGTGAACAGAGGATGGTGGAGAGGGATAATAGGGGACTTTGGGATTTTGGCAGGAGCGAGCTATTCTGTGACTTCAGCCTTGGTGTTGGGCTTTCTACATATTCTCACCCTTCTGCTCCTAATCTTTTATGTCTGGAAGATCAAAGCCACCTGCCTGGGCTAAGTTTTAAAAGCCACTAAGGGAATCTCACTGCAAAGTTTTCAGTCTGCTGTGTAGTGAGGGCTTGGGACATCCGTGTCAGTCTCAGTCTCTTTCTTTCTCATGTTGTCTAGTCGAGACATTCAGTGACTTGGCCTTCAGTGATATTTTTCTGCATCTGCTTACTGGTAACCTCACGCTGCTGGGTGATGAATTCGCACTCGAGGAGTTCTGCACCAGTCTCTTTGATGGCTTCTTTCTCACTGCCTGCTCAAGGTAAAAATTATTTTCCTCAGGAGAAGTGAGTTTATGGGATAGCTGAGGTTATACTGCTTTGAGCTATAATTTAATAGTTCAGAAAGCTCTTCACATATAGCAGAAATGTTTAGCCTGATGCTGTTTTTCTTGAAGAAAAGGTATATATTTTGTGATCAAGTTTTTATCAGCAAAATTAAGTGTTGATTATGAATTATTACCTAAACTGTAGTTCGTTATTCGTAAGTTGGAGTTGCAACAGACGATATCCTTCACGCTTTGCAGTAGCTCTGAGTCTGAAGAGTTAACTTCAGCTCTTTGCTGTATCAGCTGCACGCAGAAAATCAGTTTGTTAATTCTGTGAAGTCAGTGTGGTTCAACTGGCCTGCAGACCAGATCTACCCCCAGGAGGCTTCCCCAAAAGTGACCAGAACCGCTGTTCAGGCGCAGCTGCATGTGCTGCTGCGACCACTTGCTCCACACTGACAGAGGGACAAACATCCTCCTGCATCAGTGTACGGCCTGTCCAGTGGGGACCAGCTGCTGCCACGTGCTGCAGGCTGTGCTTAGATCTCCCTCTCCTTCCTCGTGGTTGCTACAGATCCGCTCCTGGTGAACAGTTACATGAATTGCTTGGGAGTCTAAGGCAGGGTTAGCACTTTGTAGCATGCAGGCTACGATTCTTGGGTGTTTTGGAAAATTATAACAATGCTGCCGGTCTGTGGATGTGTGAATTATTCTGGTAGCTTGTTCTCAAGATGGTGTTTGTTTGTATCAGTAACTCTGCTTTCAAATTGCTTTTTTGCAGAAAGGAGAACATACACAGACATGTGCTAAGACTGCTGCTTCATCTGCATCACAAAGTGGCGCCTGCCAAATTAGAGTCTCTCCAGAAGGCATTGGAACCCACCAAGCAGGTAAGAAGGGAAGCATGAGAACGGACAAATTAATTGCAAATGAGCGCAGCTGCCTTTCCAGACATTGCTTAATAGAACATGAGCTCTGCTTTCCGAATGTACCACGTTGTGTCTTAATTACCTTGTAGCTTCCTCTTTCTGTGCTGCTTTGTGTTCAAACACACTGGGTAATTGCGTACTTAGTGTTCTAACTTGTAACGGCTAGAACGAAGTGTGACTCTGCTGTTTTTCCCCTTCCTAATTCTTATTCTGCAGAGTGGGGAGCCTGTGAAGGAGCTTTATAACCAACTCACTGAGAAACTGGAGCTTCGCAAGCCGAGTCCAGCCGAAGTGACCGAGACTCCTTCCATGGAACTGCCCTTGCCCACTGTGCCCACACCGGCCTCGCGCTGACCTGTGTCTGTAGTGCAAGAGAGAGACGGAAGAACTGACCTGGTGCTCTGCAGCGTGAAGGCACTGTGCTGCCTTTCAAGTGTCTCTGCCTACAGGGTGGAAACAAACAAAAAAAAAACCACTGAAGCTCTTTCAGGAAACACTGCAGTTTACCCAACTCACTGGCTCTGGCTGGTTAGAAAACGCTGTATGCAGTGCATTGCAAAGGTTTACTTTTCTTAGATAGCTGAGTGTCTTCTTCTAGATCCACTTAAAATCTGACTGTACTTTTTTTTTTTCCCTAAAAAGAAAATGTGTATTTTTAAGCTTGGTATCTTGTATTTTTAAACTTTTCTTTAAGAACTACTCAATGAGTGTTTTAACTGTGTTATGGTTGAGCAGGTAGTGAGAACTGCTCAAGGCTGACCATAGCTTTCTTGAGTTGTTAGTTTCCTCCTCTGGGTCTTTGGAGAAGATGCTTAACAGAAGGATATGTCAGAGGAATAAGCTCCACTGATAAAATGTCTTGTTGGAGGTACATGGTAAGATGTGCTGCTCTAGTCAGTTGTCCCCCACTGTCACTAGACCAAGAAGCAGTCAACAGCCATTTCTCAGCTAGACTCTTGCAAAGAAGGGCAGAAATTGAACCATTCTCTCCCCTTTTCTCCTCACTTCTCTTCAAGGAGTAGCTTGAAATGAGTGCTGGAGCCAGTGAAAAAAACCAAGACTAGCATGTTCCCAGTGACAATAGGGTTTGAGTGTAGGTGGAGTGAAATTCTGTCTTTGAAAACTAGCCTGTTCTTCCTGGATCATGTGTCTGTACTGCTATAGTTAATTCCCGTTCTGCTTTTATTGCTGCCTCAGTGTAAGCCTCATGTAGAGTGTGCAGGAAGATGGGCACAGGGGAAAAATTAGTTGTGTGAGTTTACAGTGGGCTTCAGAATGATTTCAGCAGGTACGATATGCCTGAAAAGAATTGTGTTGCCAGTCCCCTGTAAGCAGGGAGGTGCCTGCATTAATTGTTCCGAACTGCAGAATAATTCAGTTTGGAGGCACCTCGGAGGGTCTGTGGCCCAGCCCCTGGCTCAGAGCAGGACCAGCCCAGGTGAGGTTGCTCAAGGGCAGGAATCTATATTTACCTTTGAGTTTCACGAGGTTTCTGTCAGGTTGTTTCTCGAGCATGTTGAGGGGTGTCCTGAACCCCAGCCCTGCCTGGAGTATTGGCCATGCCCACAGCTCGGTATCATTTGTGAACTTGCTGAGGGGTGTGTTCTGTCTTCAGGCTGTAAATAGAGGCATGAAACAGTCTCAGCCCCGTTAATGACCCCCACGAGTAACGGGCTGCCCGTTGGACTTGGTGCTGTAGGTCACACCCCTCAGAGCCTGGTGTCCCGTTAGTTTTCCCTGCAGCTGTCTGGACTGTGCCAGAGGGATCGGGCTGTGTGGGTTCTTCAGATACTTGTGTCAAAAACCATTTAAAGTCAAGGTAAGCCACTCGCTGCACCCCACCCACCCACCACACCAGGCATCTCTTCCTAGAAGGTTGTTGGGTTTGTCGGGCACAATGAACCTGTGGAATTTGCCCATCAGTGCTGGCCATGCACTGACGCTTCCTTGTCCAGCATGTTTCTGGATATGATTTTTTTCTTCCCCTATCATGCCTTGTCTCCTGGGAGTTGAGCACTCCCAGTACCAAGTCATGCTCAGATTTTTCCATTTCCTGAAGCTGTGTCAAAAAAGATGTTAGTTAAGTAGAGGTGGAAGTACCTTCCCAAAGCTGCTGACTCCCTCTTTGTGTGGTTTTCTTCCTCCTGGGCTCTCAAATGCTGCATGAGGAATGTGAGTGCCACCTCCCTGTCGGCTTGGTGCTTTATGTCTCCTTTTGTGCAGGGACTTGTCCGTATCCTCTGGGAGATCGGGGCAGGCAGGTTGGGTTTGTGTACACGACAGGGGCACTGCCCTCACCTCCCCTCCGGCTCGTGGGGTCAGTGTTGCCTTTGGCAGGCTCTCGGCGCTTGTTGGAAACAGGAACTGGTTTTAACAATCAGATCTTTCTTGCAAAGTTTTGTTTTCAGACCATTTAAACTGTCATGGTAACTTACACAAAATAACATCCCACGCTGCTGGTGAGTCTTTCACAAGGAGCCTACCAAAGAGCAGCGCAAAGCCCGTGCTCTGCTCAGACTCGGAGGTGATTTTAGCTTTGTGTCAGGGGTTGTCCCTGTCACTGAAGGTTTCCCTTACACCGCCCGCTGACCTGGTACTCCTGCAGCAAGAACGTCTTTTAACCCAGGCTGACCGTGTGTTTTACTAGTTGGTAGAAAAACCTCTTGTGTTTCACCCTGTACCCACAGTACTGAGTTAAATGCTGGTGATTTTTTTTTCCAGGATTTTACATCCACAAAGACATTGAATCCCAGCGCACAAACTGGCCGTTACCGGTGCTGGTGGCGGCTTTGGCCAAGGAGGGAATTGGGTGGGCAGCTGAGATGGGGGAGTGGGGGACAATCTGTGCCGTCCTGGCAGCCTGCGGTCAGAGGAGAGGTGCCTCTCAGAAAACATTGTTTTAGTTAGATGAGAATAGTTTTGCTCCAGTGCCAGAAATGACACAGACTCCTGGTGTATGTGCAAACCTGTGGCAGGAGCTGGCCACAGCCGTGTGCGGGATGCTGGCGTCCTGCCTGCTCTGGGGCTGGGACATCGCTGGGTCCTGCTCTGGGGTTCCCACGTGGAGGAGCTCAGTCTCCTCTGCTCCTCCAGGTCCTGTTGTATGGGACGGTGCTGTCCTGTGACACAGCTACCAGGTACAGCTGGGCTGTGTAAGAGAATTCTTTTTTAAAATATTTTTTTTATAGGGCCTCTGGAGGTAGCCCTGTAGAAGTGACACCAGCTGGGATGCTGGGGATGTGCAGCACCGTGCACCGCTGGGGATGTGCAGCACCGTGCACCGCTGGGGGTGCTCACTAGAGGGTGGTGCACCCCATCTTCCTGCCCGTCCTGCCCGGAACTCTGCTGCCTGAAATCCCTCCCTGGTTTTGTCTTTACAGCAGGGGCATAATACCTGTGGTACAAAAAAATGTGTATTTTCTCCAAACCTGCTGTGCCTGACTGGGGAGTCAATTTTTACAATTTTTACAATTTTTACAATTTTTACAATTTTTACAATTTTTACAATTTTTACAATTTTTACAATTTTTACAATTTTTACAATTTAGCTTGAGCAATCTAGTCCCGTCTTTGTGCTTTTCCTGACAGATCAGAGTAACTAATAGCCCTGGCAGGTTCGTCAGGCTTTTTGGATGGTTAACATTTAACTGAAATTTTATGCTGAGCTGTGAAGCAAATAATTTGGATTGATCTACATTAGAAGGTTGATAGAGCGCTGCAACTGCAGTAGTTGATAAAAGTGCCAGTTACTGAGGACTGGGCTAGCAGAGGAACCAGGTCTTATATAAAATTAGTGAAAAATATTATTATTATAATGAAATATATTTTACTGACAAACTGCCTGACACCCAAGCATCCTGAGCATCTTTTCAAAACAGCGTCATGGTTTAACCCCAGATGGCAGTAAGACCCACGCAGCCGCTCGCTCACTTTCTGCTGGTGGGATGGAGGAGAGAATCGAAAGGGTAAAAGTGAGAGAACTCATGGGTTGAGATAAAGACAGTTTAATGGGTAGAGCAAAAGCAAAGCAAACTAAGGAATTCATTCACCACTTCCCATCGGCAGGCAGGTGTTCAGCCATCCCCAGGACAGCTGGGCTTCATCACAGGTAACAGTGACTTGGGAAGACAAATGCCACCACTCTGAATGTCCCCCCGCTTCTGTAGCCTTTCGACAAGGGACCATGTGTGTCCACCCCGTGTCTTTAGGAGAAGTTTCAAAGATTTAGATATTTTATTTAGACATTTAGACATTTTCAAAAATTTAGACATTTTATCTCTTTTCCTCTGAAGCAGAGGGAGGACAGCAAGGAAGCAGTGGAGGTTGTTGGGTAGGGTATAGCTGCTCTCACAACAGAGCATTCAGAAGTCTGTTTTCTGGAGAGCCCTGTGCTTGTGCTGTGGTCTCAGTGGGATCGTCAGGGGTGCAGCGAGAAACTCCATTGCACCAATTTCCACCCCTAAAAGGAAGCCTCTTGCTCAAAAATAGGGCTGGATTCTGATCGCTTGCAACTCCTGCGCTTCTCTGGATGAAACCTAAATTGGTGGAAAAGAACAGCCACGAACTCACCCTCCTGGAGAGCACAGGCTGCTGGCTTCTGGTTTCCAACCCATTGACACTATTTCCCAACCAGTCCCACAAAAGCCACCGCTGGGACCTTTGTAAAGACGGGCTCCGTTAGGCTGGGACTTAATGAGAGGTGGGGATCCGGCAGCTGGGAGACATTGTCCCGCATCTTCCCAAGGGCGAACGCTCCAGAGCATCTGCTTGCTGGCAGCACACCCTGTTCTCCGTAGCGCTGCGGATCCATCGGAACGTGGTCAGGGACAACGCGTGGTGCTGCAGGTGGCTGGAGGGGAGATGGACGGTTAGAAGAAGAGTCTGACAAAGGCTGGAGCAGATGCTGCACAGCTGAAAACAGAATTATCACTCCGAGATGCTCTTCTGGCAGAGTTGCTGTATGGTTCGGGCTTTGTAGTCGCCTTTGGATGATTCTGCTGAGTCGTGCGTGGTGGGAGACTTGATATGTGACTTTCCCTGTAAGCCAGGATCCCCTTCTCCAGCTCCCCTGGAGATGAATGTCTTGCTTTGACTTTGGAAGCATCTAGCCCAGAAAATGAAGTGACGGGAAATATTTTATTCCTTTTCTGGAATGGTTCAGCCATTAGAGGATGGGGAGGAACGCAGGTTGTGCCTGTGGGTGTATGTAAAGGTCCCTCTGGCTGCTCTGAATTCTGTTTCTGATCTCCGTACGCTGGGGTTGTGTCTCAGGCGAGGGGAGGTGGTGTTGGGGGACCAGCAGCGGGGCTGTGGGGCAGGAGCGGTGCCGCAGCCGGTGCCCAAGCGCTCTGAGCCTCTCCCAGCAGCAGAGACTGAACAACGTGGGGCGGTTTAGAGAGTTTCTGGCCATTGCTGCGATTGTGATGGATGACATATTCTCTCTCGTACAGCAGTAAGAAGGCTGTCCTGGCATACAAATGCCGCTATTAATGCACCTGTCTCGCCGGAGAGATGTTTGGATGGAGCAGATTTTCAGGAGGAGTGAGTATTTCTGCAGTTACCTTTGCAGCTCTGATGGATCCCATGGTGACCGCAGAGCTCGCTGCATTCTCCAGCTTGCGCTCTCACCTTCGTTCAGGCTGTTATGTTAATAAGGGTTGAGCCCAGCCAGGCTCATGGACCGGTCCAAGCTCCGTCCCCACACCTCTGAACCCACAGCCAGGCTGGAGGAACCTTTGCCAGTGCTCTCCCTCCACCAGAGCCAGGCTCAGCACTGAAAACAAGGGACAAGTCAGCCCGTGGAGCTTCAGGTGGGTGTAAAATATGGGTTAGGGGCAGCTCTGCCCAAGTTCAGCAGTGTTGAGGACACATCAGACGGGGCTCCAGCTCTACGATTGCTCCAGACGTTGCTGTTCCTGGAGGGGTTCAAGGCCAGGCTGGATGAGGCTTTGGGCAACCTGGGCTGGTGGGAGGTGTCCCTGCCCATGGCAGGGGGTGGCACTGGATGGGCTTTAAGGTCCCTTCCCACCCAAACTGTTCCCATCGAGGTGAAAGCAGGCGCTTGATCCCTTCCCTCCGGCAGGGTCCCACGGGAGGCTGACACACGGTGCTGCTACAGCTGGGGGAGTGGGACATTTGTCCGGCCCCCGTGTTGGTGGCTCATTGGGGCAGAGAGGAGGGATGTGGGCTGTGTGACCTCGAGCCCCCGCTCCCTCTGCAGTCACAGCTCGGTGGCCTCTGCCTGGGGACAAAGCGCGGCTGGGCTCGGGGTTTTGAGGGACCTGGCGCTCCCACGCTGTGAGCAGCTGGCGCTTGGCTGTTGTCAGTTCTGTGTGCTGGGAATTCACAAACTGCCGCTGGTTTTGTGCTGGGTTTTTACCAGCCCCTAATAATAAGATTTTTCTGGCAGGAGACACGGATGTTGGGAACTTTTGCTTTCCAGGGGAATCGGATTTTAAACCCGGCTTGTGCCATCCTCTGTCGTGCAAGAAGGACCATCGGGGAACAGAGGAGCACCCGTTGACCATGGAGACCCTGCTGAAGGTAACGAGGTCAGTCCAGCTGTAGGGTAACCTGGCAGAAAGGAACCGAACCATCTGCGGGGGTGGATTGTGGCCTGTTGGACCTGCACGGGGAGTTTGATGAGCAGGACAAAGCTGAGCAACTGGATGCAGTGAAACCAGCTTCGTTTTCTTGCGAAACAATTGCACAAGGGGCAAAGGTCTCAGCGGGGCTCAGAGATGCTGCGTGAGATGGGTCCATGGACCTGTGCTCGGGAAAGAGGAAAAGCATCAGCGTTAGACCCCAGCTCCTGCCTCTGCCTGCGCTAGCGGCAGCCCCCCAGCAGTGAGTACCGCTGTCTGTCTGTCCTTCTCCAGCTTCTCTGCATGTCAGTTCTAGGGCAAGGAAGTAAGAAAAAATAATTCCTGTAACCAGCCATCCAGCTTGAGTCAGACTAAACCCTTGCTGGTTTCTGTGCCGTTGTCATGGAAAAAAAGTCCACAACTCGGGAGACAATTGTTATTACTTGTAGTTTTTAATTTTTTTTTCCCCCCTCGGACTAGCATCAGTTTGCTGTGCCAAAGCTGTGTTGCCTGATGAGGGTTAACAGAATTAAAAAGTGGTGGATGTTTATAAGATCCTGGCGATGAGTCATTAGCAATCTGATACAAAGCGATCGGATGATTAAGAGTGCAAGTTTCACGTTGCTGCTTTTTCAACCACATTTGTAGGTAGAAGCAATTAAAAATCCTCAGAAGAAATACATCTCAGAGCATCTGTTCTGTGTCTGTTGTTAACTGTTGCCTCGTCTGGGGCTATGCGAGGTGCTGACAGATTCTGCAGTCCCTCTGTTTAAGGCTGAAAATCCTTTTCCCTGTCCGCTGGGAGGGCTGAGATCTGCTCTCTTCTGGCTCTGTTGGCCGCTGTATTTCCACTTTCCTCTCTGGTTCCAGATCTCTTTGACTTCTCCTGTGCTCAGGAAGGAAGCACCGACGTGACTGAGCGAGGAGAGAGAGAGAGAGATGTGTCTGGCCGTGATCTTTGTTCCCTGAGCTGCGCTCGAAGCCTCATTCGAGATGGGCCGGAGTCATTACTGGAATGTGAGACAAAGCCGGGTACCAACAACAAAACATCTGGTCCAGTAGGTCACGGCCAGATCTGTCACCAGCCCACGACCTGCCCCAGATGAGCACCGTGGCCTCTGTTTAACCTCGAATGAATAATTGGTTAATTACAGAGGGCTTTTCACAAGCAGGTGCCTTGAGGAGCAGCCAAAGGGCAGAGGAGGGAAGGTGTTTTCCATCTCGCCTGTCCTGCCAGGACAGCACCCATGGGTTTCAGGTGAGGACAGGTGTGTATGGAGATGTGCAAGGGTCCTGCGTGGGGTGTTCGAAAACAGCAGCCCCCAGGACCTCGGACCCCCTGTTGCTCAGCAGAGGCGCTTCCGCTTGGGATGCTGGTGGCCTGACGGCTGCCTGGGTGTCACCATTCTGGCCTGCGTAGGGACTTTGGGCCATGACCCCGTGGCCTGTTGTGGGAGCTGCTTGACCTGATCTTTGGCTCAATCTGCATGGAGGAGGTTCAGTGTTTCCAGTCCTTGACCATCCCGTTACCTGGAGGAGTCCCTGCAGCCTCTGGGCCCCGTGCAAGGGCAATGCAGGTCATGGTCTTTGCAGTGGGGCTCAGAATTCTTTCTAAAAAGGCAATAATTGCAGCAAGCCAAACACACAGCTGAGGTCAGCCCTGATTTGCTGGAACAAAACAATTATTGCTGCTTTTCAGTCGTGCAGTTTGGAGATTGTGTGAGTTCTGGGCCAATGGTGAGTCTCGAGAAGGGCGGGTTTGCTGGTTTGTTGGTCAGTTGTGCCGTCTTCCGACGGGGAGAACGGGGCGACGGGTGCTTCCCAGGAGCCCGTAGGAAGGTGATCTGTGGTGCTGCAGAGTGCCCTTGGGGCTGCCATGGATAGACATACTGACCAGCACCTACCAGCTCTGGATTTTCAAAATCTCTTTGGCAGTAAAGAGGCCCAGATCATCATCCAACAGAGGGAAATGAGCCCTGAGCAGCAGAATGACAAGTCCCATTCCTCAGTGCCTTTGCTCCAGAGGAATGGAGTGCTGCAGCATCAGGCTTGCAAGGAACAAAGGGCTTAATGACTGTGCAAGTGTTCTGGATTTTTCTTCCAGCCCAGCAAGCGGGACTGAGTGCCGTGGATGAAGGAGCTTGGCCTCGTTTCCGCTCTGGTTTCACAAAGGAATTGCAAACCTGCATGTGCTGCTGCTTCCTCCGCTGCAGAATGAGCTGGTATCGGTGCACCGGTGGCTCAGCTGTGTCGCTGCCATTCCTTGTGTCTGCTTAAACTGTGAGTTGAAGGAGTTATCCTCGGCATGGGTTTCTGTGTCCACAAAACCGGGGCAGGCTGCTTTTCATTTCCTCCTGTTCTTCAGAGCCTGCCTGAGTTCCAGGCTCTCTGATATCAGCTCAGGTCCTGCTCTCCCCTCACCTTGGGCTTGGAGAACTTTTTTCCATCCCACTTCTTTCACACAACCTTCATCCATACACGACCTACTTGTCATTTTCGTAGAGTTGTCTGAAAACAGCAGGAGAGAAAGATGACGTGTCTAAGGAGTGCAGGCTCTTAATGCAAACCATTTGCAGAACAAGGACAGTTTGAGAAGCAGATCAAGGCTCGGCTCTGGGCTGCAGGCAGGGTCTGTTTCAGCTCTCAGGTGCCCGTGTTAGGCGATAGCCTTGCACACACATTTCATTGGCGTGTCTGTCTTGTCCTGAGGACTCTGAAAGTGTGCACCAGCCCCGCTGTTAACGGCTCCAAACCCTTCGGAGTCCCTGGTGAGTTTGCCAACTGCTTCTTGACTCTACTGAGAGTATTTGTAATTTGTGTTCCCACAAACTGAAGGACCCGCGCAGGTGCTCCTGCCCCCACCACACCTCTCCAGGACAACGCTGAGGCTGAGCCCTTGGGCTGAATATACGCAGCAGAGTGTGCTGGGGGCAGAGAGGAAACCCCCACAGCTTGGCTGGGGGTCTTGGGGTGCTCTGCTGCTGTGTGGGGGTCCTGTGCCCCCTGTACCCCCACATCCCACTGCCACCGGAGGGGCCCATCAGCACCATGGCCAGCTCCTGCCCCGCCCTGCCCTTCCAACTTGGGTTGAGTCACTCTGAACTCAGCCTTTCCCCTTCCTTTTCTTTGAATCATTTGTCAGAGAACTTACTGCTTGTGACAGTCACCGAGCTGTTTGGAAACCAGCTGCTGTACACAGAGCTGTCGGCTCTGGCAATAACTCACGGGCTGTTGACTTTTTGTACTATTAAGGATGAATTGGTGGAAGTTTTAACAAAATATTGTGTGTTAAAGGTCAGGTTTTGAAGACTCAAGAAGATTTTCAGATCTGGGTGGTGTTTGCTTCAGTCTTGAGGATAGTGAAGGAGCAGAGACTGGCTGCAGTCTGGTGGGATTTTAGAAGGAGCATTAGTCGATCGAGCTGTAATGTCCAGCAACAAGTGGATTTTTTACAATGATTTTGTATTTGTGAAATGGAGCACCTAATACAGAACTAGGAGTAAGCTGTAAGGAGTTATCCTGCCCCTCTTTCCTCAGTAATTTCTCCCTTTGATTTTGTGTAAAAAGCTGTTCTTCCCTGCAACAAAGGAGTCCTGCTGTCGTTACTCACTAAATATTGCAGCTGTGTAAAATGTCAGTGTTGTCTTTAGTCTAAAATCCCTCGGTCCATCTGACTTGTACCATACATCAGAACCCATCTCCCGCAGCCTGGCAACTGTCTCCGTTGCTATAGGAACGGCTCCGCTATCCTTTCACGGAGAACCTCAAGTATTCCCATTTCTGTAGCTGCTACAACACCTCCACTCCTTGCTCGTTTCATTCACTGGCTCACTCCCATCGTGAGATCGTCTCCTCCCAGTTTAGAGAGTTGCTCAGCAATTCTGGGCTCATAAATGAAAGAACGTTCATTAGCTGAAGGGAAGTCACCCAGTACTCTGAGGTGCACGTTTGACTGGGATGTCGATACTGCCATTGGGTTTATTTAATACGTACGCGTACGGTGGAATTACCATCCCCTAATGAGCATTAAATTTGCACTTAATAGAAAACTGTCAAAATTCCCAGCTTCTGCACCCCTGTCTGCAGTTATATCCCAAAGAGCAAAAGTTTCTGAGCAACATGTGACCTCGGGTGTGAAACCCCCAGGTACCATAACCCATGTTAGCCGAGGAGCAGTTTCCTCCTGGTGTGTTTATCATGAGGTTGGGCGTTACGTGGCTGTCACACCTGACCTTGGGGAACTGCCCTGACCAGCGTGTCGAACCCTGCTCTGTGCTGGAGAGCAATCCCCGCCGGCCAAGCGTTTCTGTTGGGCTGTGGGGTTGAAGATCGTTGGGGTCCCTGGGTTTACACCTCCTCTAGGGCACAGACCATAAGCAAAGGTGGGTTCAATCTGCCTTCCTCCTTCTATGATCCCGATAATTAAATGATAGATTTATAGAATCACTGATGGGTTTGGGTTGGCATGGACCTTAGAGATCATCCAGTGCCACCCCTTGCCATGGGCAGGGACACCTCCCGCTAGCCCAGGTTGCCCAAAGCCTCATCCAGCCTGGCCTTGAACCCCTCCAGGGATGGGGCATCCACAGCTTCTCTGGGCACCCTGTTGGTTGAGAGCTTGCTCTTCCACTTATGGAAAGGTTTCACTGGAATAACGTGAATTTTGAGTAAGATGGTATTAGAAACACATTTTGGGGGGCATTATTTTTGTTTGATTTATACAAGCATCTAACCAAGACTGGGTTATGCTTTTGTCCTGCTGGAACTACTGGGCACATCGTGTCCTGGGGCTCCCCACACAGGAACAAAGGGAGAAGCCTGGGGGATCTGGTGGCACAAGCAGATCTCAGCTCAGCAAGATCCTGTGCTGATAAAGAGGTGGAGGGGCTGGGAGAGGGGCCGTGGTGGGAAAAGCCTGGAAGCTGTGGCATGAGGATTTTCCTGCACATCAGGTACCCTGCCAGAGCTCTACCTCTGGGGAAACAGCAGCTGAAGGTTTAGGTAAGGAATGATAATGCGGAAAATCAAATAAGAATGAGGGAAAAACAAGCAGAAGAAAAGATTTCTCATCTGCAAAATACTAAGTAATGCTCCCAATCAACATTGGCTCCGTGCAGCCCCAAATCCTCCGAGACAGCTGGGAGAATCCCTACTCATTGACTGGGGGGTTTAATTTATTCTTTGCAGCCAGACAGTGCTCCCGTTCCGGCTCGCGGGCACAGCAGCCAACGCTCCCCCGCTGCTGATCAAACAGGCGCTGCCGAAGCCGGGCTGCTGCTGCGGGAAAAGTGTCGGAAGCTCACGGCTGCGGAGTAATGCGGAGACAAAGCACGGGAGAGAGGGAGACAAAAGGGCTGGAGCCCCAGAAGATGTGATCCACCCCGTTAAAGGAACCGGCCGTCGCCTCTGCAGCTGTGTTTATGCTGCTTCCCGCAATAGGCACCAGCCTCTCATCCCCCCGGGAGATTTTTACAGCGTTCATCCACCCTGCACACAACCCAGCCCGCACAGCTCCTCTCCAGCACCGACCTTTGCATCCCTCCTGCTCCCCCCGATCCCCAGAGCCCTGCCCGCAGGAGCTGACCCCCCGGGGCTCTCCATCCAATGTCACCTGGACCCAATGAAGCAGACCCCGAAGTGCCACGGATGGATCCCAGGATTCTGATTTTCCTGCTCTACGTGATGATCCTGCACGAGCTGGTGAGTGGCTGGATGGAGTACCAGAAGCAGATAGCCAAGCCCAAGAAGCAGGCAGGTCCCGTCTGGTCTTCGAGGTGAGTTCATGACGGTTATTTTTCCAAGAGGTGAACAGCTCAGGTGTGTTTGGATGGGGAAGGTTGCCTTTTGCATGCGTACATCGGTCCGTACAGATATGTGCATGCGTGTATCATCTGTTGTGTATTAATGCACAGAGGTAGGATTAGGGTCTGTTAATCCTTTGAGCCTGTGTTGTCTGGACATAGCGTGGACTTGACACAGTCGCAGGTAAACATGCCCATAATTTAGTTTTTTGTGTGTGTGGAAATGTGCTGTAACTCAGCATATTTCCTGTGACTCAGGTTCCCGATCGACATACCTGGATGAGAAAAATGTGGGTAGCGTAAGGAGCTCCGCTTCACGTGTGATATTCATCAATGAGGCACAAACCTCTAGGGACTCTGCAATCGGAGTGTTTCGTGTGAAATCACCAGCGTGCATGGCACTATCTCGTGTCTCCTCCCACTCCCTGGGCTGTGCCCACTACGCTCATCCCTGCCTTGTTTTCTGCCCAACAACAAAAATGAGCTGGAGGAATTAGAACGGAAAAGAAAAATGCTGCATGGCCTTAAAATTCAGATATTTCTGCCAATATTGTTTACCTCTTGTTCACCTGTAATGCTGTTTGGGGTAAAGGTGGCGTTAATATTGCTGGAGTCTTACAGTGAAAGATATCCTGACAGCTGTCCATCGGCTGTGCGGTTAGAGACCCGCACCCCGGGACCCAGCTCTCGGGCAATGGCCCACAAGCACCTTGGAGCTTTGGACACAAGCAGATGCCCGTGACCCAATTTGCTCCGGGTCTGGCAGCTGCAGCACGAGTGTGCAGAGCTCACAGCTCACTCCTGATCCTAATCCTAATCCCCTGCTGTGCAGCTGTCCCAGCCCCAGCACAGCCCCGCCGGGCTCGGCGCTGCACATGCGCACCCCAAACGTGTCTCCATAGACGAGACCACCGAGAGGACGCAGCGGTGCAAGGATGCGCCCGGAGCTTGCTGAGACTCAGTAGCCAGCAGGTACCAGCCTCTGCATCTGCAGTCCAGGGATGAATCCACCGCGGAATCGCCAGCCGCACCGGGCACTGTCTGGTTGTACCAGGGAATGATGAGCGCTGGGGATGTAGCCATGGGTGGAGACAGCTCCATGCAGAAAGAGCCAGAAATCCACGGAGCTGGCTGGGTTATAACGGGGGTTAGGGCAGATTTCCTCACTGTCTTCGAGGAGGAGGGCAGGAAGGTGTTGGACAATAACTTGTGCTGAGGTCTGAGGTACCCCAGGGCTAGCAAAAGGATTCCATGCAGAAAACTGAATGGAATCATTTCGTTTACTGGAGGCCAGACAACTTGCATCAAGCAGCCAGGATAATGTCATAGGACTGATTCTTTCTTTAAGAGAACCTAAGAGAATTAGGTTCAAACCCCAAAATCTCCAGAGGCTGCCATCTAACGCTGCTTGTTTGGGGAGGTGGGACAGTCCTGGTTTCAGCTGAGATGGAGTTAACTTTCCTCGTAGCTGCTACGATTTTACCCCATAAGAGGCTACGGGGTAAAACTACAGCAGGGAGCAAGCCGGATGACTTGCCCCATCCCTGGAGGGGTTCAAGGCCAGGCTGGATGAGGCTTTGGGCAACCTGGGCTAGTGGGAGGTGTCCCTGCCCATGGCAGGGGGTGGCACTGGATGGGCTTTAAGGTCCCTTCCAACCCAAACCATCCTGTGGTTTGCACAGGGTCCCCACCCTGGGGGCATCCCGGCCGTCTCTATTGGAGCCGAACGCAGCCCCCCTGCCCAGCCTGGCCCTGCCCTCCTCTGACTCCAGCAGTTTGGGAAAGCAGAGCCACCAGGTCTGTGCATGTCCCATGGATCGGTCACAGGTTGTGCCACAAACAGGTGAAGCTCTGTGGGCTGGAGAACTGGAAATTACAGGATGAACTGGGATCCCCTCAGTGGCATTGAGGTTTTCCCGCACGGACACCCCAGTTTTGCTGTAGCCTGGGCTCGTGCACCCCCGCTGCTATAACGCTGAAGCTCTCTCGAGTGCTGAGCCCTTGAGACCAGGTGTCCCAGTACTCAGGCAGCACAGCTGGAGCCAGATGTTCACCCTTCATTTTGAGCTTAGAAAATCCTCAGAAATGGTTGCGACTTCTGTAGCCTGGGCTCTCCAAAGAGTCCAAGCCGGGGATCAGCAGCGCAGGAAAACATCCTCCTGCCATCCATCCTCCCGCATCTGGGTGGGAGCACTGCAGCACGCAGCCAAGTCAAAAGTGAGATTCGCACCCGTTGGTTTAACACTGGACCAGATTCCACCCGTCTGTGCCAGCCTGGCCCCAGGGTCACCCGTCCTCGCCCAGCTGACGCGGTGTCAGCACGAGAGCGCAAAGACAGCCCCAGTAATCAGCTTGGGTTGAATTGACAGAAAGTGATGTCTGCCCACGCCTGCGCCATCAAACGCACGGATCTGGGGCACCCAGCCCTGCTCAGCCCCGGTGCTGGCAGAACCGATGGGTGCTCCCGCGGTGCCACGGTCACTGAATCGCTGCTCGGTCCCATCTCGAGCTGGGGAGGATGAGAGCGAGGGGCTGGTGCGATGTGACATCCCAGGATTACTGATGTTTAGGAAGGATTTGCAGACATTGCCAATGAAGTCACCCAAAACCTTCCTGTAAGAGCTTAAACCTGAAATAGCAGCCAGACAGAGCTCCTGGGGGGGACGGATGCGGGGCCACCTCGTGCCCCAGCACAGCTGGAGCCGGGCCAGCTCTGTCGAGGTGATGCTTCATCTGCCACAGGGCCTGAGCTGCCGCCTCCCAGCCTGGCTGTTAAAAGTAATTAACTTGAAAACCGATGAGGAAATTAAGTTATAAAGCAGCAAATTAATGAGGACATGAGAGAATGGTCTGCTGGCTGTACCCTGGGCACAGGCAGGGACGTCGGGGCCCTTCCTCCGTTTGTGGCTGTGCAGTAGTAACAAGCTCTGTTGTAAAGCAGCTTTTTCTCACGTTCGCAGCTTTTCCCCAGCTCTGTCTTCCTCCGCTCCCGCAGCGGCTGGCGGCTCCCCCACCCCTGCCTCCATTCATCAGCTGCTTCTGGCATCCCACGTCACTCCTGCGGCCACTAGCCTTCCCTCCTGCCCCCCCCCACTGCTCCCGGGTGCAGGGGGAAATGGTATCCGGAGGGTTTTTATTGACAAAGCCCCTGGGGATCCCAGGAGGAATGTCTCTGAGCAGGATCTGGACAGAGCAGAGATTTCTAACAGCCAGCCCCAGGGATCACCCGCCCTTTGTGCAGCGATGGGGAGCGGACACACTTCACCCCGTATAGGGTGCAAATCTCTGCAGACACCACTGTGCCCCACGTCACCCCCCGCGCTGGCAGGAGAACGGGTGCGTTCACTGCGACAGTCTTTTACAATCGTTGCAAAAGCTGGATATAAAAATGGGTAGTGCAGGTGTCAGCCAGGAGGAAGGTAAGAAGAGCTGGAGACACAGCGCCTGGAGAGAGGAGGAATGCCCGGGGCAGGTGGGACTGGGCATTGGGTCAACCCAGGAGAGCCCCCCGTGAACACAGCCCCTGGCTCCTGCAGCCCAGCCGGTGGTTCATGGATGTCCTGGGCATCTCTGTGCGGGGCATGGGTGATGGTGGCACAGTTGGGTCGTGATGGTGTTAATCGTGGTGTGGTTGGTTCATGGTGTGTTTGATCGTGGCGTGGTTAATTGTGGTGTGGTTGGTTCATGGTGTGTTTGATTGTGACGTGGTTGATCATGGCATGGTTGGTTCACACCCTGGACCACCCCCTCGGTGCATGTGGACAGCAACAAGGGTGGCAAAAGCCCGGAGAAGTGCCCGGTGTGCACGTTGTTGAGTTTAGCGGTTTTAAGGAAAACTGCTCACAGGTCTGTGAAGTGGAAGTTTCCAAGAGCTGGGAGTTTGGTTTTGGTGACCTGCCTGGCCAGAGGTGATGGTCCTCGGGGCTCTGATGGACTGCTGGTGGGTTCCTGAGCTCACGTCTGGGCACTCATGGTTCAGCAGCTGTTTCCAAGACCTCCAGCAGCTGGGGGAGGAAGGGTCCCCATCACCCAGGTGCACAGGAGAGGCTCATCCACCCCTGGGCTCTGCGGTCCAGGCACCTGGAGCATCAGGAGCTGACACAGGATCCCACACTGTCCCTCCACTGGCAGCAGTGGTGGTGAACCCTGTTCTCCTGACCCAAACTCCCTGTCCTTGCAGGAGCCCTTACTAGACCCTCCCCAGTAACTGTGTCTCTCTTTGCTCCTCACCAGCCACACCACCAGATCGAACCACTCCAGCTTCTCCAGGCCTCTGGTCCACTCAGTGCGCAGGGAGCGGTACAGGGACTGGAGGAAACCGGGACGGATCATCCGGAAAGCATAAGGACGTGTCTGTTGGGGAGAGATCACTGAGCCCAAGGCAACCATCCATTACGAGCTCTGCTCCGACCGACCACCTCTCAGCAGCAGCCAGCACGAGAGCATCCTCCAGGCACCGCGACCTGCATCCTGAGGCTTTCTCCTTTGCACCGAGCCTGGCACGGCCAAGGACCGAGCCCCTTCCTCCTGGGAATCCGTCCCTGTGTGGTGAGGAGCCGTGATGGAGACACCTCCACCAGCAGCAGGATCACTGGAGGTGGGATGAGGCTTTATCCACCCAGCGCAGCCAAGTGACTTTTCTTTCTTCTTCCCAAAGGGTCGAGTAGGTGGAGAGTAGATTTCTTGGGGGAAGAATGAAATTTGCTCCTGCACAGGCAACCCTGGGAAGCCTCCAGATGGTTTCAGTCTCCTCTCCTTCTGTGCCAGGACTGCGTGGCTGGTGACCAGCATTTCCCAAAGTGACTGGAAAGTCTTTGGTGTCCAGTTTGTCACCATTCCCAGGAGAACTTGCCTCCACTGGGGCTCCCAGAAGTCACAACGCTTTGGAAATGCTGGCTCCCTGGTAGGTCTCATTCACTGGGAGTCTGTAAATTCTACGATTCTATAAATTCTATGATTCTATAATTTTTTTTTCTGCTTTTCTTCAGCCTTGTTAAATGAGTTACTCTGGGGTGGAAGGGGAAAGCGCCCTGAACAGTGACTCAGAGTTATGCCACCAAATGCAATTTACTGCAGTGACCTTGTAATTAGCTTTCTTTGGAGCATTCCCAGCAGTGGAGCCGAATGTAAGAGCGACTTTCTAATGAGCAGATAGATGGGAACAGAATACAGTATTGCTCTTTTATGAGCATCTGGGATTTAGGCATAAAATTAGCTTTTTAGAGGCAAAAGTTGTCGCATCCTGCCACCCCCTGTAGCAGTTGTACGCAGGATGGGAATCGCTGGGCGCTGGAGGGATTCTGCCACCGAGCTCCTGACAGCAAATGTCCGTGGCCAAGCTGCCTGCCTTATTTGCTGAACAGAATGTTTGGCTCGAAAGCAGCCTGTTTTTCTCGTTGCCAACCATTTATAAACCTGACTCAGGCTCCCAGACGCATTACCCAGAAGTAGAGAAGGGAAGGGAGTCGGAATAGATTATGCATTCATTATCCCGAAGTAGCCACCAGATACATTTGCCCACTTGTCTGCTGCTGGGTTGTTTGCAAATTGTTCCCGGCGGTTGACGCCGTGTTTGCTCAGTCCCCTGCGGCAGGAGTCACCTGGCCCCGGGCAGAGCTCTGCGCCCCAGCCAGGCTTCCAGACCCTGTGTGCAAAGTGGGGCACACGAGGGGCTGGGGTTTGGCTCCTCCAGAGTTAAATATCAAAAGGAAGCTGCTGAACCCAGCTCTTGGCGTGCCCCATCCTCTATCCCAGGCAGGCTCGATAAGGGACTCGGAGGCAGAGCTCTGCTGTTAGGGGAGATGATGTTTTTTGCCTTGGGAGATGAATTTCACACCTTGGCTTTGGATATTTTTGAAAAAGGAGATAGGCGTAGCAACGAACGCTTTGTGCACATTTCAAAGCATAAACTCCCTGCAAAGACGTGCCTCAGCTCTGTGACACTGTGGCTGTTTCCTGAGGCATCCACTGCCTATCCCAGTACCTGCAGGTACACCCGCAAGCAACAGAGCAAGAGAGGCAGGTGTTGGGAGCAAACATGTTCAGAAAGTGTTTCTGGGTGGTGGGGACTTTGCTGTCCTAGAGCTGAGTCTGCCCTGGTCTTACAGGGGACACACAGCTGATGTTCTCCCTGCTCTTCTGCTGGAGCGTGTGTGGATTTGCCGGGAGCACTTACTCTGCAAAAAGTGTTGACATTAAAAGTGGTGCAGGAGAGGACTGGACTCGCTGCACGAGCTGGGCTCCCAGCCTCAACAGGATGGACAGACCTGAGTGGGGACAGACGTGTCCTGAACAGGGACAGACAGACCTGAGCGGGGACAGACGGACCTGAGCAGAGCAGGTGGGTGTCCTGACTGCTGCACCCTTCAGGAACGGTGACGGGACAGGAATGCCTTGCTCTGTTCATCACATGCTGGATTTATCCCTGTGAATGTTGTCGTGTTTACTTCCAATAAACTCTTTTACACACACACGGTGTTTAGGTTGTCTCCGTTCCCATTCAGACGCTGCATCTCCACTGGTTTGGGCTTTCCCAGCCCAGGAGCCAGCAAAGGTAATGAAACCACCCCAGGGGGACCGCTGGTGGGGTCAGGGGTGATCCAGTGTGGCTAACAGCATCTTTGCTGGATTTCTAGCACAAATGTTTGTTCTCTCATCCTTTATGCAGAGGAACACGTAACTCCAACCGATGGGTGTAGGCTTTGCTTTTTTCTTTTGCAAGTGTTCAAGTTGCTCTGCAGCTCTGTTGGAGGAAGTCCTGCCCAAGACACGCACCTTGTGATGGGAGCTGACGATGACAGAAAGCTCGGGATCCACCAGCCTTCAGTGGTGTGGAGCCAGAGACCCGAGAGAGTGACACAACCCACAGCCTGAGCCCAGACCCCCCGGGGGATCCCCTTCCCCTTGGTAATGGCACAATAACTGGGTTGACTGAAAGTCCAGCCTAACAAGGATGCAGTCGAGGACGGCCAGCTGGTAAGTGAAGTCCCCGGGGGGGTTTGGGGCTGACGCTGCACCCTCACCCCACTGTTCCCCCACAGCACCCCTGAACACACGTTGACCCCCGTGCAGGGGAGGGGGCGAGTCCCCAGCAAGGACAGGATACACAAGAAATGACCCCAAACACAAGACACCCCATGCACTGCAGCAAGCAACGTCTCCAGCACAAAACCAGCACAACCTGCAACAAGCTCTGCTCTTTATTGTACAAAAAAAGGAGATATACCCCCCCAAAAGAAGGAAAGCAATGAGCACAGTGTTGGCTGTGAGCCCCTCGCCCCTGGCCATGGCCATGGCACACCCCCTTGAGCACAGCGCAATGGGAGGATGTCACCTCGCGTGGCTCCCGACCGCGCCAGTGAAGTCCCGGGCGGGAGGCTGCGGGGGCTGCCGGCTCCGTTCGAAATAGACTCCGTGGGCTGGAGGCTGTACGCTAAACTGTACTTTTCTTAGAAATTTCCCTTTTGGCTTGAAATGATTCAGAGAAGTTTCCAACCCCTCCAGGGTGAGCGAGGGAAAGCCCCCATCGCCCCAGTGCTGGCTGCCAGCAGGAGCTTTCAGGGAGGTTTTAAAGCACCAAGTTTTGGCTGTCCGTGGAGTAACCTTCCTGCAGGGACAGTCCCAAAGAGTTCATTGGGATGGAGCATCAGGATTTCACCCTCTGGGCTTTTCATCTCCACTAGGGATGTTGTCCCGCCTTACGAGGTGAAGGGTTTGTACAAGGTAGAGCTGGTAGCAGTGGGTTTCATGAGTTGGGCTTGGACCAGAAGGCTGCTGGAGTCAGCACACCAGAGATCATCTTCTGAATATCTCAGCAAAGCCCTTTGGGGGTTTTCTTTTGCTTGGGAAAGAAGCAGGGAGACAGTTCCAGAAATTCACGTTTTCTGACCTGCAGTACGATCCTGGGTTGGAGTATTTGGTGTGACTCAGGGGCACACCTCCCCTCCAGATCCTATGATCCTACTGAATCTGCAGTTTTTACTGAGCTGAAAGAGCAAAAAGTCCCCCAAAGCTGCTGGATTTAAACGCTGCAGCAGGGGGAGCGGGAGGCAACACTTCTTGGGCTGTCCAGGCTTTCTACAGATCAGAAATAGATCATAATGTTAAAAAATATTATAATTTGGGGGGAGGAGAGGGGCTCTTGCAGCCCTGTGTTTCACACCGGAGGATGCAAGAGAGCAGTCCTGGGGGCACTGGTTGCATGAGCTTCAAACTGGAGTTTCATAATGGAAAGTGAGGAGCAGAAATGACGTTCCAGAGCTGTAATGTGCCAGGGGCTCCAGGCCTGCCCCTGCCTGGACTAATCTCTGTGTAAAACAGACCCAGCCCAGCAGAGTGGTGCTGGGGAAATGCAGTTGCACCTTTGAGCAAGTTTTCCTGTTGTTGTAGGGTTGCAAACTGTGGGAAAGAACACAGCGGAGCAAGTGCTAGAGCCAGGGGCCAGAGAGAGGAGATGCTCTTCTAGTTAAGGCAACAGCTTGGAAGTTCAGGGTTTATTTTTAGGCTTCACTGTAAACTTAGTCTGTGAGCATGACACAGGATCCATGTTTTGCTTTTCCATCTCTCACATTGATCTAAATTGTCCTTCCCTTTTGTGTCTCGCCGCTTTCAATACAAGACCTACAGTTACAGAGAGCTGCTGTAATTTGCTTTCTGTACCAGCAAAGCCAGACCCTGCTTTTGTTCGGGTTTTCTGTACGGACAACAGAGGGGAAGTCCTCACCTCCTAAGAGGAGCTGGGCTGTAGTTGGGATTTTCATCGTAGTTTTGGTTCCCCATGCTCCACCTTAGTGTGGGTTTGGGTATCTTGGCTGTCGGATCTGCCCCCACGGCCACCTCTGACCACCTCTGCAAACGCAGCTGGTGCCCGCAGAGCGCACGTGGGGTGCCGGCAGGTTTCCTTAGGGCAGGAGGTGGGGGCTGTATTCGTGACCCCCTGCGAGGAGGGGTGCACGACCTTCCCCAGCACCCATCATGCCAAAGCAGGGTCTGGGAAGGCAACTATTGGGGAGGTTTGTAGGACAGAGGTAGGTGCAGAAAGGCAGCTTGCAGGGGTCTGCTCTAGTGTAACCCAACAGATAATGTGTTTATCCTAGAAACCGGTGTCAAGGGCAGGGTCCTGACTGAGGGACTCCTTTTCTAGCTTGGCTTCTCTCTGCTAATTAATTTGTTGACTAATCCCCACTGGCCTGCCTCACTGGGAGTTGCTGTGAAGCTTAATCGAATTTGTGTCTATAGTACATCTTGTAAACTCGGAGGAAAACTGTTGTTCCCTGCTGTTGGTAACACTCTTGCTGGATAAATCCTGTTGCAAAACCCAGGCAGGCTCCAGAGCCCTGCCTCACGTAGGCACGTGGGCGGCAGCAACCAGCAGCTTAGTTTCGGGCTCTTACTTAAAGGAGGAAATACTTTTGTGTTATTGATTTGATGCATAAATCGGGACATTTGTATGTGTCTGTGGGAAAGGTGGTTGTCCCTGGCCCCGCTTACAGCATTTGCCAAGGTGCCCAGCAAAAAGCCGAAGCCTCATATTTCAAAACCCAGGTGAGCAAGCGATGGGGAGAAAGCGACTTGGGATAATCCCTTTTTATTCCACCAGAGAGCATAACTCTAATGATTTTGATGCTAAACGCTGCTCCAGGTCAACATTCATCCTTCTGTTCTTAACTAGCTGCCAGTTACTAATTCACTTGGGACAACCGGCTTTAAAACCCGTGGTTGTTCCGGCAAGTACGGATACAGCAAATAATCAGGAACTAAAATGTGTCTGCAATCCTGCAAATGCCTATAGCTCATCCTACATTTAAAACTCAAAAGCTACCCTAACACCACCACAAATCCTCTTGTCTTTCCTTGGTTTGAGCAGTTACTGAGTATTTAGGAATGTCAGTGAAGTCATCCCATTCCAGACTGTCGTGGTTTAACCCCAGCCAGCAAATAAACCCTGCACAGCCGCTCGCTCACTTCTCGCCGGTGGGATGGGGGAGAGACTCAGAAGAGTAAAGGTGAGAAAACTCATGGGCTGAGATAAAGACAGTTTAATAGGTCAAGCAAAAGTCCCACGCAAGTAAAGAAAACCAAGAAATTAATTTTCCACTTCCCATCGCAGGCAGGTGTTCAGCCACCTCCAGGAGAGCAGGGCTCCATCACCTGTAACAGTGACTTGGGAAGACAAACACCATCACTCCAAACATCCCTCCTTCCTCCTTCTTTCTCCAGCTTTATATGCTGAGCATGATGTCGTATGGTCGGGGACATCCCTTGGTCAGTTGGGGTCAGCTGTCCTGGCTGTGTCCCCTCCCAACTCCTTGTGCACCCCCAGCCTGATCGCTGACCTGTGCCACTTTCAGGTTTCCAGATCCTGACACCATCTTGTCCAACTTGGTTTAAACTGACGGTGGTCCCCCCAGCCCCAAGCCCTCGTTCATGCTCAAAACACAGCTGAGGGCTGAGATCAGACACTGGGGATGCACTAACTGCAGCTGGGCAGAAGGGGAGAGGGAAGCCTGAGCCCAGCAGGAACGTTACAGGCTATGAATGGCGATGAACACACATCTCTAGGCTGGTTCATACGTGGAAGTTGCTGCCGTGGGCTGACTGATCCTTCACCCACCCAAGGAGGTGGATTACTATTGCCCGTTCTGCACAGACCAGCGTGTGTGAGCATCATGGAGGTCACGGACCCTCTCATAGGGCCACGATGTGAGATCCCTTTTGTTAAAAATGCAGCTTGTGATTTCCAATAATATTCCCTAGAGAGAGATTTTTTTGAGGTGGGGAGGGCCACCAGGTCCTCGCTTACCATGCACAGGGCAGAGCTTTAATAGGACTGGAAAGGGCTCCGCTACCGTGAGCTCTCATGAATGGTGGTGACCAAGGGAACAGGATTCGTAATGCTATTACTGGTGTCCTAAATCATCGTGGCTGTTTAGAGAATGGCTGTTGGTGGTGCTGTGGTGGATGTCAGCTGGGCTTGGGCTGGGAGCAGTGCTGGGATCACGCGCTGTGACATTTCAGTGACTTGAGTCCTTGGACTCACAAACGAGAGGCAAATACACAAAGGTGTGGGTTGAGCATTGCAGCTGGCTTTCGGTAGAGCACGATGAGCTCCTGGAAAAGCCTTGGTGACCCCATGCTAAGAAAACCACCGTGGGACCAAGTCCTCCTGTACAACCTGGTGACATGGAGGTCCTGGTCCCATGCTGATCCACCAGCTGTTATTTTAGATTTTGGAATTGAGCTCACCGAGCAGCACAGCAAAGGTGGTGCTGTGGGATAGAGGGTTGTTAAGAGACTGTAAACCATGGAAACACCTTGGAGTGCGAGCAGATAGTGACTTTCCGTGGTGCAGCTGGGTTCAACCTTTGGATTAAGGCAGTGGTTTCTTCCCAGGTGACACCAAACCCACACCACGTGGCAGGCTCTGCAAAGCACAGCAGCACTCTGCAGAGGTTTGCACTGTGTGGTTTTGCACAGTATGGTTCATTGCGTTGCGGTTTGCATCACACGGTGCTGCAGCACACGGCACACAGGGGAACAGGGGTGTTAGAAACAGGTCCTACCCCAGGGTGAGAGCCACCCTCAGTGTTTCAGCAGAAAACTATCACTTTGGGCACAAACACCTCATTCTTCAGATCCCCTGGTTTTCCCACAACCCCTCCTCTCCCAGGGAAATATCAGCCTCTTTGCATATTAAACGAGATGCTGGATGATTGAGCTGTTGAGAGGTTTTCTCATTATGTCAGAGCCCTTCTCAGCATTTCCAGTGGTCGCCCGTGGGAGGAAGGACTCCCTGGGGCCAGCTGGCTGCTGACGTAGGTTTGGGGAAAGCCCTTGTCTTCGCCGCACCGCACAGGGCTGAGGATCTATTTCATCCGTTGCATTCGGGCCCAGCAGCACCGATCGGGTGTGTGGGCAGCCTGCGCTGACAGAGGCTGCTCGCCCAGCAGGATCGATGGCCGCTTACCCACATTTTTAGCTGGTGACTTGCAAACATTGCTTCCTGTTTGTGAGATGATAAAACCTAACCGCAGCCTGGATGAACATGCCATGCCGAAGCTCAGCTCATCCCGCTCCCATGGCATTTACTGGACGCTGCCTTGACTCGGTGCTGTTGTGAAAGCTTTCTTCCTCTTCCACAGAGCAGGTGAGATGGGCAGGAACCTCTGGAGGTTGTCTGGTCCAACCCTTCTTCTCAAACAGGGTCACCAGAGATGGTTGCCCAGGATGGTGTCTGCGTGGATTTTGAGCATCTCCAAGGATGGAGGTTCCACAGCTGCCCTGGGAAACCTGTGCTGCTGCTCGGTCACCCTCACTGTACAAATGTTTCCTGATGTTCAGATGGAGCCTCCTGTGTTTCCAGCTGTGACCTTTGCCTCTTGTTCTATCACTGGGCACCACTGGAAAGAGCCTAAATCTGTCCTTTGCACACATTCCTTCAGGTGTTTCTAGACACTGAGGAGATCCCCATGAGCCTTCTGTCCCCAAGCTCTGGGGAGACTGAACAGCAGCTTCCCTGTACCTACAGGGAGCCACAGGAGGGATGGGGAAACACTCTGTCAGAGAGCATAGGGACAGGTCAAGGGGTAATGGTTTGAAGCTGCAAGAGGGGAGATGGAGATGNCCTGCCCATGGCACTGGATGGGCTTTAAAGTCCCTTCCCACCCAAACCCTTCTGTGATTCTAAACTGAACGGTCCCAGCTCCCTCAGCCTCTCCTCATCATCCCCACATCCCTTCGTTGGACTCTGGCTGCTGTGTCCGTGTGTCTCGTCCTGGGGAGCCCAGTACAAAAGCCCAGAGCCCAGGACACAGCGCTGCAGGTGGGCTGAGCAGCAGGGACAGGGGGAGAAAGCTGCACGGGTGGGGATAGCGATGCCAGAGCATTGTCAGTAATACTGAGACTCTTTCTACCATTTCAATGTCTTTATTTTGGGGAAGAGATGGGTTTCCCAGTACTGCGCAGGGCCCCTGGTCCCCATGGAGGTCAGGGCCTGGCCCCGCTGCTGGCCCGGCTCTCCTTCCGCCAGCTGCCGGGGCCACCCTCCAGCATCACCGGCGGGGTGGCTTCTTGGTGGGTGGGGCAGAGTCCTGGGAGCCACCCGCGTTCCTCTTCAGAGGGCGCCGGGGCCCCCGATGGGAGCAGCCCCCGCCCGGCCTGGGCCCTGCTGCAGCCTCCCCCGGCTCCTGGTGTGGCTCTTGGTGCTCCCCTGGGATGGGAGCGGGGACGGAACGGGGGCAGCTGGGACCCCCTCCAAGAGCAGCGGTCGAGGTGCCCGGGAGCTCGTCTGCATCGGCTGCAGCAGCACTGCTGGAGGGGGCTGGTGAGGGCGCAGGAGACCCCCCTGGGGCGGCAGCGGAGCTGGTGCTGGCCATGGGGCTGCGGCTTCGATCCCGTCCCCTTCCCGCTTGGAAACCAGGGGACCTGGTTCTGACCGCGAGGTTGCTCTCCTGTCTCTCCTCCAAACCGGTGGCGGCACGGGAGGTGTCCCGGAGCAGGTGGTGGTAGGCTGCCCTCCCGCACCGTTCCACCGTGAACTCAATGAGTCCTCGCACGAATGCTGTCGTGCGGCTTCCCAGGTCGTCCGACAGCACCAGGACCAGCTGCTCCTCATCCAGACCCAGGAGGGGCAGGACAGACAGGATGAAGTCCTGCAGGATGAGCACCTGCTGAGAACCCTCTTCCCCAAAGATGCTCCTCAGCTCCTGACGCAGCCAGGGACGCAGGGGCCGGAGGAGATCTGGGTGCTGGCAGAAGAGGAGATGCCAGGTGCTGCTGGGAATGGCCCGCAGGACCGATGCTGTTGGCATTGCCGGTCTTAGAGGGAGCTCTTCAAATTCATCCCCCCGCAGCGAGTGGCGGATGGCAGTCATCCTCGTCCTGCAGAGTGGGCACTGGGTCTTGGTCTCTGCCCACCGCCAGATGCAGGTGAAACAGAAGCGGTGGAGGCACGGGATGGTACAGGCTGCGTTGTCCCAGGTGTCAAGGCATATGGGGCAGCGGTCCTCCGAGGCCGTGGCCATTCTCTGCACACGCTGTTTTAATAGATGCAACATGGATGCAACAGAAATTACTGTCTTTTTCCCCAGACCAGGAGAGGTTTGAGACCTGTATACAATTTCCACGTTCTTGAGTGACAAGCACCCCATCCTCCCAGTCCTCCTTGTCTTTAACTTGTATTAGACAATTTGCAAGACAGGGACCACCAGTGTCTGGACTGCACAGTGCTCCCTGGCACAATGAGGATGGGACCTCCAACAACAACTGCTATGACAGCAACTCACAGGTTCAGCAAATAAATTTAAAAAATTTAAAAGTGGGGCTTATGGAACAACACAACACTTTAAGGAATGCACTTACTAAAACAGCAGACCTGGGGGGGGATGGACGACTCCTCCTGTCCGATGCTGCAGTGGCAGGTGTCCCGCTAGAAGAGGAAGAGGCACCACGGTCATTGGCTAGCACAAGGAGGCTGGCACGTGGAAGAGAAGCCCAGGTGCCTCAAGAAAGGAACCCGCACAGTTCCCCCCTAGGGTGACGTTTCCCTGCAGACCTCACCTCTGCTGCGGCAAGTGCTCCTCCTGGGTGCCCCAGCTGCCTGAACCGGGCAGGGCTGGGGACAATCCTGCAGTGGCTCCGGGGATGGGCACTGAGACCTGTGGCCACCAGTTCCCAGGGCACAAGCCCAGCACTGAGCCAAAGGCTTGCTCTGCACTCCAAACCTCACCAAAGCGCTCAGCTGGAGTGAAGGTGTGAGCCGGCTGGGAGAGGCTGGGCGCCCGAATTTAAGCAGCCAGGGCCACGATGTCACAGTGCATGGCTGGGTGATGTCACAGTGCATGTCTGAGGGGTGTCACGGTGCATGGCTGGGGGTCTTCACAGTCCTTCACTGGGGGATGTCACGGTCCCTCGGCTGCAGGATGTCACCATGGGCTGTCCTTGACTGCAGCACTCACTCCACCAGCCCTGATGCCCCGGCACACGCCTTAGGGCTTACCCCTGCTCTCTCCATCCCCCACATCTTCTCTCGTGTGCTTGGCATCGGTGCTTCATGCCACCCACCGAGGCCTTGGCCTTGTCTTCCTGGGGCCCTGTCAGCTGGCTCTGGCCTGAGGTGGCCCGTGTCTCCAGGCACACACAGCAAGGGGGTTCCTGGGGAGCCCAGCACAAAACACCCGCCAGGGTCAGTCCCACCAAAACTGGCACAAACCCAACCCAAACACACTTCTGCAGGGAAAGGAGCAATCTCTGGTTGCCTTGCAGCTCCTTTTCTTTCTGGAAGAAGACAACATTTGTTTGCTCCCCATTATCAGATGTGGCTGCACCCTGTGAACCCGCTGGGGTCCAGGCTGGAGCTGGTGTGTGCTGGTCAGCAGTGGGTCCTGCAGGACCAGCATCGCTCTGGCACGCACTGAGCACACCATGGCTGGTCCACACCAACAACCTCCCCAGCATTTCGCTGCCCCAAGGCAGGGACCAGCCTTTCCAAGCCCAGCCCAGCTGAAAAGGATTAGCCTAAAAAAAAAAAATAATCAGTGCAAGCCACCATGATGAGCTTGACACACAGGTCCCCTGGGGACATCCCTCCAGAGCAGCACAGGGAAAACCTGGGGCACTGTCATGGAGCAGGGACATGATGCTTCTTGCTGCACCGTGGAGCAGCTGAGGGTATCCCTTGCGTCCCAGCGTGATCCCTGCTCAGGCAGGAGAAAACACAGGTTGTGCCTGTGGGAAGGGAAAACAGAGGACCAAGAGCAGTCATGTTTGTACCTGCGGGGAGTTAGTTGTCTGCCTAAGGAAAAAAATAACAAAAAAAAAAGTGTTTTTGCAACCACACCAAGGGGCTGGAGGGTCGCGAAGGCCAATGGGCACCGTGCAGCACCTGGGGCTCTGTTTAGTGCCGGCTGCCCTGGAGAGCTCGCCCCGGCTGCGGGAATCCAGCTTGGAGAGGGACAGAGGCACGAAACACCACCACGGTCCCAGTGCCTCCTCCCGCCAGCGGGGTCCCGTCGTGCTGTGCCTCAGTTTCCCTCCCTACCCTCGTCTGCTGAAGATTGTCGCCCATCCTGAGAATGGAGAGTTGGGGGAGGGATTTCTTCCTCTGCTTAGGAAAGCTTTGGGATTGGGGTCTTGATCCCATCGCAGGCCATTCCCCACTCCTGAGGGTTGCTGGGGAGGGGGAGGGTGCGGGGTGGAGGGTGATTGTCCCCTGCAGCTGGGGGTGGGAGGGCACTGAGCCCAGGGTGCTGCCTGGGGCTGGGCAGGGCTGCGGGACCCTCGAGCACCAGGACGTGCCTGGTAAGGGCCACCCATGGTGATATTTTGGCTTCCTGCAAGGGTGGGTGATGTGGGAGGGTCACAGGGTGTGCGTGGGGCAGCTGGGGCTCAGGCAGCGGTACCCCAGGGACTGCCACTGTCCCCCAGTGTGGGTGTCCCAGCACTGAGCTCCTCAGGGCCCCCCAGCCCAGCCTGCGGCGAGACGCTGGCTCCTGGTTTCCAGCCTCCCTGGAGGTCACCAGGGATGGGAAGAGGGTGGCACCCGGGTGAGGGACCTAGAGGAGGGTCCCCATCCTCACCTTCTGCCATTGGTCTCACGGGATTTGGAGCACCCTGGCAAGGGTCCCCTCTAAGCTTGGTGGGCCCGGGCTTGGTGGCACATGCTGATAAGCCATGGGGTGTCCCTTCATCAGGGACATCACTTGCTTGGGCTGCTGGTGCACTGGGGACTTTGGGGGATGACACCCCCTGGGGACTGTGATGACAATGCTACAGCAGGAGCAGTTCTGTGTGACCTGTCTCCCCCAGCAGCCCCCAGCCTGGGGCAGCCTCCCTCCCCCAAACCCAGGGATATCTTGACTTGTCCTTGAGGACTGCTTCCCAAAAAAGTCTGAAGAAGTCCTCGAGGACTCAGCTGGAGAGGGCTCAGCAGAGGGACCATGTGTCTGGGAATGGGGATTGGGGCTGGTTAAAAGCGCAGAGAAGCACCCAGGGGGTCTGTCCAGGGCTGACACAGGCTCTCAGTCCCACAGGATGCTACATTCAGCTTTCCTCTGTGGCTTTTTCTGCTCTGGTTTGTCCCATGGCCACCTAAGCCGTTAGCCAAGAGGCCAGCAAGAGCCCCTGGCTTCAGCAGCAGCTCAGGCGTGAAATTACACCTGTAATTAGAGCGTCCCTGCCGCTGCCCTGGGAGAGGAGTGGTGCGTTAGGGACACCACTGGCCCCTGACTGTTGTACAAGGAGCAATCGGTGACTTTACACCCTGGAGGGTGGGAGAGAGGGGTGGTTGAAGGCACAAGAGCTTTGCTGCAGCCGTGTGGGTAGCGGCACACTGGCCAGCAGCCTTGGAGCCACCAACTGAAGGGGGGAGCAGAGAGAAATCAGCTCCTTGCAAGGGGATTTTGCAGCCAAATTTTGGGGCAGCTGAAGAGGAGGGTGCTGGAGGGGTTTTTGACCCCATCCTGGGGAGTAAAACAGGGGAAGGGGATGGGGCTGCACAGAGGGGCAGGGGTGGCCCAGGGTGATGCTCTGGGGGGGTCAAGGCCGGCTGTGTCACCTGTGTCAGCCAGCGCAGGGGGGTCCCCAGGGCCCGGCTCTGGATGTGTCAGGGTGGCTCTGGCTGTGTCGGGGTGCCGGAGTCCCCCTGGCCAGGCTGGGGGCCCAGCCCTTGGGGTACAGCCCCCCTGCTCCCATGTGCCTGGGGACTTCTGTGCGGGGCTGTGCCTGCTCTGCCCTTGGGGCTCTTCTGCCCCATGGCATCAGGTTGGTTTCTTGGGTTTGGCTGCTAATGGGTTCCGGAGCGTCAGTCCCTGGGTGCAATGATGTCCCTGGGGTCAGGCAGAGAGAGCCCCAGGGGCAGGGGATGGTGGGGGGCTGTGTTGTCAGCTCATCCCAGGACATTGCTGGGAGAAATTCCCAAGATTTGGGTAATGAAAGAAGCTGCATTTTGGTCTTGGTTTGGGGGGGTGGGTCATATTGGGGACATGGAACAAGCACCCAAAAGGGCAGAGAACTCCCAGGTGGTTGTTTTCATTGCACAAAAGTGAACCTGCATCAGCTGCACCTCTGCTGTGGGGGCTGGGAGCCAGCGGGGATGGGGATGGGGATGGGGATGNCTGTCTCCCCAGCTGCATTAATGGCCTCAGATGCTGGACGGCACCTCTTCAAGGCAGCTTCATTCTGGGCATCTAAGGCCAAATCCCACAAGAATTGCCTTAAAAGTGCTTAATTAGGGGGTTTTTCCCCCTTTGAAGTTCCAGCTCCTGAAAGCAGGTGATTGCAAGGAGCTGGCATTGCTTCTGCAGAGGAAAGCACTGGCTTGGGGTGAGCACCAATGTAACAAAAACCAGCATCAAAGAGCCTCCTCCTATTTTCAGTGGGGAAAAAACCCCTGATGGCTCCAGCAAAGTCACGTTGGTCTGAACACCCAGGCTGGCATCAGCGAGGGCTGGAGGGAAGTGAAAACGCTTTGCACTTGTGTAAGGCTGCAGAATCGGGTTGCCAAACAGGATACAGGCTGGGAAACCAGCTGGGTGAGGAGGCTGCGGTGAGCTGGGCGTCTTGCTCGGGTGCATCGCTTGCTGGCGCTTGTAATCCTATTTGCGATAAATGCTCGTTAATCTTTTCGGTGGTTCGCTGCTTATTTAGAGACTCTGCTCAGGGCACTTTGCTGCTGCGGGAGTTTTGATGAGCTTTGAGATTTGATTTTGCTAAAATAAATGCTGTCAATCAAAAATCCCCTGGATCTGCGTCCTGGGAGGCTGGATGGAGCCAAGGGGGGGTTCACTGGGCTCAATGGGACCCTCAGTCCTGTCCCCAGAGCAAAGAGCTGCAGGAAAAGCTGGGAGCTGGGTGAGACCGCGCAGGACAGGGCTCCCAGTTGCACCGTGGGGAGCTCCCACTCGGGATTTCTTTCTCTAAAGAGATGAGAAGGAACTTTCCCCATGAGTCACAGCTTGCAGGGTCCATCTCAGCAGAGGTCACAGGGAATTGGTCCTCGATGGCCAAGAAATCCTTGTTCCCCAGCACGCCAGGGCAGCCCGAGCCTCCTGCAGCCTTTCCTCCTTGGTGCTGGGCTGTGGGTGTCCCAGGGGAAGGTTCGTGTGAAATTTAGGTTTTGTGTTAGGGCGCACCTAGGTTTTGTGTTCCTACTCGTGCCACGTTGCCGCTCTGTGCTGCTTTTCCTGCACCGGCCAGCTGTAAATGGGAGCTGCTTGGCCAGAGATCAGCGCCTCTTGCTTTGGCTTCCTACATGTCCCTTCTTTCCCCACCAGTTTCTTTTCCTACAGCCTGAAGTGACAGCAAGAGCATTAAAAGGAAAATTCAGATAAAAACCTTGCAGGTGGAAACTCCTCGGGGTTTGCAGCTGGGTTTTGGTCTGTCTGTGGGCTGGAGGAGCGGGGATGCTCACGGGCTGCGTGGGGATGGTCAGAGGATGCTCAGGGGTTGTGTAGGGATCCTTGGGGATGCCCAGGGGTTGCGTAGGGATGCTCAGAGGCTGTGTGGGGATGCTTGGGGATGCTCAGGGACTGTGTGGGGATGCTTGGAGCAGCCCCTGCCCTGCATCCCTGCTCTGGGATCCCCTTTCTGCTGCCTGCTGAGGGCAACCTTCCTCTAACAAATGCACACACACCCCTGAAGCTGAAAATAACCTCCAAAATCATTGATAAGAGCTTCCTGCAAACAGACCCTAATGTGCTGCAAGGGATCTTGGGCTTTTATTGGCAGCTCACACCAGACCCGTGAGGCTGGAGGGGAATCAGCAGCATCCCCAGGAGTTATTTCAGACCTGCTGGCCCTGCACACCCACTGCCTGCCTTCTTTCCCTGCGTCCCTCCTGCATTTCCCGGGCTAGAGAAAACCGCCTCTTCCCCAGCGGTGCAGGAAAATTCCCCCCCACGCTTCCCCCAGCCCCTCTAATCCCTTTATGGTGTTTGTGCCGGGCTCCCTGCTCTTTGCCTTCCCTCTAATCTCCCCATCAAACAGTTGGGGCAGGAGACAAACCACCGTGAGCTGTTTGGAGCCAGGGAGAGGAAACGCTGCTGCCGGGGGCTTGTGGTCCAGGGCTCCGGGAGATGTTTTGGGGGTTTAACCTGGGGCACGCGAGGAGAGGGACAACCAGTTCTGAGCATCACCCCGAATCCTGGAGGTCAATTCAGAGTCAAACCCAAACTCTTCATCCCAGAGTGTCTGCTTTCCGCTGTCCCCAAGGGTGAGCCCTCCCGGGGGTGGCGTGGGGAGGGATATGACCACCATGGCTGCAGGGTCCCCATCCCCAAGCCCCTGTCCTGCTGCAGCACCAGTTTGTAGCTGGGGTGAAGGTGTTAAAAGTCACCCCAGGAGGTTAGTCACTGTTTAACCCCTTCTTGGTAAAGCGTGTTGTTTTACTGAAGTTTTTCAACGTGGAAAATTTGCTATGGCTTTTTTTATTATTTATATCTTTGAGGTGTTTTGGCAAAGCTGGAAAATGCTCGGGCTGATAACACCTCAAAGTCAGAGAGATAAAAACTGAAAGTATTTAGACCTTGGCCAGGTCCCCCCAGGAGAGCTCCCTGGGCATCACTAGCTGCAGGTTGATGGCCATCACCCCCAGAAGAAAAGATGGGAAAGGTGACAGCCCTGCTGCATCCTGCACCATCGCCAGGCGATCCTGGCGGGTACCAGGCTGCCACCTCAGCCTCCACGTGGTCCGTGCTGTAGCAATAAAGCAGAATCAGCTCTTCTTCCCGCACTCCTTTATCTCCAGAAACCCCTCTGTGCCGTGCCGCAGCTTGAAAGGGTCTCCGGCAAAGTCCTCTGGGGATTTAATCTGTGACCTTTTACTTCTGCAAGGACATCCCCGCTCCTTCCTGCCTCCAGCTCCTCCGGCCGCCCGACCTTGGGCCGGTCACTGATTCCCGGAGCCGGGTGCTGGTGGTGGTTAATATTTACTGTACCTGGCGCGGAGGGGCGTGGGCAGCACCCGCTGATTGCAGAGAGCCGGGAGCACCTTGGCTGGAGCTTCTTAGGGGGAGAAAATATTATTCGGGAGGCTCGAGGATCCAGGTGTGGATTGTGTTTGGTGTTATTAGTGTAACGTAGAGCTGATGCTGGAATTAGGCTGTGCTGAGGTTAGACTTGATCCCAAGGTGGATGGAAAAAATGAATAAGCAGGTGTGCAACACTATATGGCAGAAATTATTTTTCCTGCTTGTTAAAATCCCCTTTGTCATGAAATAATTCAGCATCCATCATATATTCGGTGAGCTGCCTTGGTGGGGGGTTTTTGGCAAGGATGGGACCCTGCTGTGTGCCCACAGGCTGGCGTTGTCCCCGCTGTCCCCAAACAGCCATAAACACTTGGTGTTTGCCCTTCCGGGGCCGCGTGGGCTTTGGCCAGGTACGGGATTATCGGTGTTTATTCTGTCTTCCCTGTTTGGGTGTTCGGCAATTCCAGCTGTTCAAAGAGGAGCTCTGCTCCCCGAACCATGCGATTACGAGCGAGCGTTCCTACAGCCTGAATTTTGTTTCATTTCTCGCTGGTTTTGAGGCCACTTGTGCTTTTGGGGTATTTCTGCCCAGCTGGGCACAGCCAGGAGGGACGCTGGGGCTTGTACCAGGAATAAAATGAGGCTCTGCGGTACCCGGTGGACTCGGGGCGATGCGGGTCTTGGCCGAACCCTGGCATCTCACACGAACACACCGTTGCTTGTTCCACTGATCAGACGTGTCCACCGAGGACACAGCACATGGGGCTCCAGAGAGGTGGCTCATCTCTCCCGGGGTTGGGTTTGTGATGCTGCCTGAGGGATGCAGGGCCGCTTCCACCCTCCCTGCTGTTTGTGAAAGCTCAGCATCAGCCCCTATTTCCCAGCTGTGAAGCCGGTCCCACAGGCTCCAGCTCCCTGAGCAGGATGGAGATGGGTGCACGGGGCCGAGGGACCCGGTAGCACCGTGGGCATGTCCATCGCTCGAGCTGGCTCGGCCGCGTGTCGCAACACCTCTGGGAAACGCTGCCACCGGGTTGCGCACCCAGGGGTACATTTCCTCCTGGGCTGCCGCCCCGCTTGGGATGATTTCCAAACAGGAACGAGGAAACGCTGAGCTCTGCAACACGCTCATGGATGTGTCCCTAAAACACCCCGCAGAGGGAGGTGGCTGCTTGCGGGCTGCACCCCAGTTTCAGCTCCCAGAGACCCTGCACGTCACCCGGCTAGCATCAAGGACATGGGTGACATTGACCCACGCAGCTCTGTCACCGCTGCTCCAGGGACCTTGGGCACAGCCCTGGGTGCTGCCCTCCTTGGCACGAGCTGTGCTGGGGCAGTGCTGCGGGCAGTAGGACGGGTGACGTCCAGGCTGCCCACAGCCTGCTGCCACTGATGTCACCACCCGGGGACCCAAATTGCTAATTAAGTTTTGCTTCTCTCTCTCGCTGCCAATCTCATTTCCTGGTTCTTGTGCAATCGCAGATGCTTTCAGGTTTCTTCCCGGTTGTTTATCTGCCTGCGGGACCAAAACATCTTCAGAAAAAAAACAGAGCTGGGGGTTTTGGGCTGGCGAGGGGGTGTGATGGGGGGGCAGTTTGTGAGTCTGTGCCCTGGGGGGGGTGCATCAACCATGAAGCTGATTTTTAGCTGCTCCAGTGCAGATGTTTTGCTGTTTTGCAGAAAAACATTCCTGGGGGTGAGTCAGGCAGCCGCACGCATGAGTCTGCCTTAGGGCTGCGGGGGAATTAGCAAAACCCCCAACTGCTTCAGAGCCTGGTCACGCTTTAGAGCCTTTTCTCCTCTTGGAACATTGAAAAATTGCTGAAAAACTGGGGCTGGAGAGTCCACGGTGCGCTGACCCCGCTGGCTTTGCTGGGGGTTTATTTGAAATCCTGCCCTCCTCCCAGAAAAAAAATATCATCGGGGTATTTGAGATAACAGCCAGGAGGCGCCGGCACGGGCTGTTTGCTGCCTTCGCACCGGGTTGTGCGCTGGCACGTTTGGGATCTGCCTGCTCTGCCAAACATGAGCCCTGGAAAACTGAATCTATGGAAAACTGAAAAGGCAGTGGCCCGGTTAATTAATCTGATTGAGATTTGGGTTCGGCTCGGCAGCTGGAAGTTGCTGCTGTAGTGAAATAATCTGCTCAAATTCCCACCTTCTGGCTTCGTTTTTTTCAGCTGACTGTAAATCACCCCGGAGCCATGGCTGCGTGTGGATGGTTTTGGGTTTTAAAGGTATTTAACCACGCTCTGGTGCTTAAAAATGTAAAAAATTGTACTTTAGCTCAACGGTTTATGGATGTGAGGGGCTAAAGTGGGCGATTTTAGTGTTTTCCCTGTAGCTCTCCCTGTAGCCCTCAGACTTTTGTTCCTCCAGAGCTCGGACACCCAGCGAGGGGCTGGGGCCAGGGGGCAGGAGGTGTCCTGGGGGTGTCCAGGACAGGGTGAGGGCTGCCAGGGATCGGGGTGCCCATGTCCCCGGGAATCTGGGTGCCGGTGTCCCCAGGGCCGGCCAGGCACCCCGATCTGTTCCCAGTCATCCCAGCTCCACAGGGCATGGTCCCAGTGTGACTTCTGGGCGCCTGGGGGGAGCACACCGGAGTCACACCCCAGAGCAGGGCCAGGGGGCAAAACCCCCGCTTGCATGTAGGAAGGCAACCCTACAAAAACACAGTGCCAGGAGGGAGGACGCATGCAGCAAGGGGGTTAAATAATGTTTAGCAAATAACTCGTTATTTTTTAATAAAGCGGTATTTTAACCATGTGATGTTACGGGTTTTAATGGGTAATATTTTAATAAGAAACAAAAATCATAACAAACGCTTTTAATCAGTAACCCTCGGGCTGGGGGCCGGGGCCCGCCCCAGGGGAGGAGCCGCCTCCGCGCCACCCCCCGCGCCCCGGCCGCGGGCGCGTATAAAGTGCGGCGGGAGCGACCGCGGGCAGCGCTGGGCCGGTGAGCGGCGGGGCCACGGGTTCGAGTCCCGGGGAGGGGGGGGACGATTAGCTTGGGAGGCCGGGGGGCGGAGGGGTCCGGGACTGCTGTGCAGCACCGGGAGGGACTTATTTTGGGGCAAAAGGTTGTTGTTTTGTTTTTTTTTAAATAACTGCGGAGGGAGCAGAGAAAGGGGAAGTTTTGGGTTTTTTTTAAATAACTGGGGAGGGAGGGGGGCAATGGGCAGGGGTGATGGTGGGCTCACTGGTGTGTCCTGGCAGGGCCGTCGCCATGTCGGTGTCACACAGCTCCCGGCTGAACAAGCTGGTGCGGGAGCAGTACATGAGGCTGCCCCAGGATGGGCTGGTGCAGGTCACCTACGTCTGGATCGACGGCAGCGGCGAGGGCGTGCGCTGCAAGAGCCGGACCCTCGACAAGGAGCCCAAGAGCATTGAAGGTAACACCGCTGCATCCCCCTCGAGAGGATAGTTGGCATGGTGGAGGGCCCTGAGCATCACTGGGGAAATGTTCTGGGGCACTGTGGGGGGTGGGAGTTGGAGCTTGCTGCTCCTGGTTGTGTGGCACCGGTGGCAGCTGCTGCGGTGTCCCATGGGGCTACACCAAATATCCGGTCTGCTGTTTGCAGTTTGCTTAAGGATGAGATCCCCACCCCGTGCCACTGGGCAAACAGGCGTGGAGACGTGTTGGCATCTGGAAGGGGTTTGGCAAAGGGAGGTGAAGGGACTGGGGCTGATCCTGCCCGTTCCCCACGGTGCTGGGGGGGGGCCGAACGCACTGATGCTCAGGGAGCACCGCTGGGCTCTGGGGACATGCAGGAAAACCTTTGTGGCCATTGTCCCGTGGCATTCCGTGCCCTCTGGATGCTCCATCCCAGGCCTAAGCCACCAGCACTTGGCACAATCTATATGAGAGATACAGTTCCCCAGTCCTACCCCCCTCTGTCCCCCTCCTGCCTCGCAGACGTCCCCGAGTGGAATTTCGATGGCTCCAGCACAGCGCAGGCGGAGGGCTCCAACAGTGACATGTTCCTGGTGCCCGTCCGCATGTTCAGGGACCCTTTCTGCCTGGACCCTAACAAGCTGGTGCTCTGCGAGGTGCTCAAGTACAACAGGAAACCCGCAGGTGAGCACCGCCGCCGCGCACCCCCCGGCTCCCCAGGGTCCCCCCCAGGTTATTTAAGGTGCCATCTCTCCGAGGGGCCGCTCGCTCTGGACCGCTGGCACCGGGGAGCAGCTCAGCACCGAGCGCTTGGCCCCAGGCTCTGAAATTCAAGCGCTGGTGGCGGCGGTTGTTTTCAGGAACCAGTTTTAGGGCGCAGGGCGAGGAGAAGAGCAGCGAGCCGTGGAGCTCGCGGCACTCGCCAACTCGAGCGTGCCGAAGGCGTCACCCCGTGCACCCAGCCCTGGGGCTGTGGGGTTACCATTGGGGTGCTGGGAGCAGTTTTAATGAGCTGCGTGCGTGGCTGCTCTCCTCGTGGATGGGTGGCTGCAGAAAAGGAGGGAGAAGGTGGCGCGGGCAGGCTGGGGGTGACCTTTCGCAAGCAGCCCCGGAGCGCACTGGCGCTTGGTCTTATCGCTGCGGGCAGAAGTCTGCAGTCCCGGTGTCTGTCCCGTCTGTCTGATAAAGCCCCAGACAGAGGAGGGGGAGAGCTGGTTTGCAGGGACACACTGAGGGGCTCCCAGGGGGGTTATTTGCTGGCAGAGAACTGGTTATTTGCTGGAAAAGCGGGGTTGTGTCCCCGCTGGGTGCGTGGGAGGAGGGACAGCATCAGCGGGGTGATGCACGTCTGCCGGGGAGGGAAGAGGCTGCGGGCGGTGATGGGGAAAGACGGGGCTGGTTCCTCTCTGACCAGCGTCACGCCTCGCAGCCATGGGGGACACGGCTTGCTGGAGATGCCTGGCCGTCCCTCCACCAGAGCAATTTGTAAAGGGACCCCCTGGCCCTGGAGCTCCCCGCCCTGAGCCCTGTGACACCCCGCAGAGGAGGGGGGTGCACCCCTGGTGCTCCCTAGGGTGGGGGTCTGCAGAGGGTAAGGGCTGTGTGGGCTCGGGGCAGGGGGGAACTGCCTTCCCCCATCAGTGCAAAGGAGATGTCACTGCTCCTCTCCAGCCCCACGCTCTGGGCACGTGTCACAGCTGCTCTGGGGTCTTTTGTTGTGATTTAAAGGTAGAATTTGCTCCTGTCCCTGTGACAGCAATTTTTCAGGCTGGCTGTTGCGGTCCAAACTCTTGGTCTCTTGGCCTGGCACCTTGTCCCATGTCAGGATGCTTCTCCTGGCAGCTTGTCCCATGTCAGGACACTTCTCCTGTGTCCGTATGTTCCCAGCAAAGCCCCGGTTGCCCGAAGCCCCCCCAGCACTGCAAAGGGCTGGCAGGACCAGCCAGCCCGAATGCCAACCAGAAACGTGGAGCAGGAGAGAGAGGAGGAAAATGAAGCTGAGGCTGGTGGAAAGAGGACGGGGGTGAGGGAGTGATGGGAGATGTATAGTCCCTGTCCCCAGATCTGCTGGACGGTAGCAGGACAGGGCTGGGGCATGGCTGCTGCTCTCTGGGTGTGCAAGAGGAGGATGTTCATGGACCATCAGCGGTGGTTTGGGAGCAGGCTAATTAGGCTAATTAAACTTCCGTGGCCTGTGGCCTGATGCAAGGAGGAATGCGGTGAGCAGAGAGCATCACAGGAAGGGGGGATCTGCTCACCGGTTTCCTTACGGCTTCTGTGGGAAGCGCTTGGCAGTGGTGGGGTCTCCGAGCGGGACAGCGGGCGCCTGCCCACGGCACGGGTCTGACCCCACCTCTCTGCTCCCAGAAACCAACCTGAGGCACACGTGCAAGAAAGTGATGGAGCTGGTGAAGGACAGCCACCCCTGGTTTGGGATGGAGCAGGAGTACACGCTGCTGGGCATCAATGGCCACCCCTACGGCTGGCCCGACAACGGCTTCCCTGGCCCGCAGGGTGAGTGTCCCCTCCTGTCCCCAACCCAAGTGCTCCCCTCGGCTCCCACCCTGCTGCTTGGGGGGCACTGCCTGGCGGCTGGCATCCCATCCCCAACCTTGGGCACAGCTTTCCCATCGCGGTTGACTCCAGGCAGGGCTGGGATGAGGTGTGGAGATGTTTGCCAAGGGTGCCGAGCCGACCAGCGGTGCCGCTCCCCCGGACCCGGGTTGCACAAACAGCCCAGTTGCACGACTTGTTTTGCAAGGGCTGGAGAACTCAGCCGGTAAAACCTCCTCCCCGTGGGTGTTTGGGAAAGGGCCGGCACATCGCTCCCTCCTGCAGCGGCCAGCGAGCCCCGGAGCCTCCACTGCCTCCTGGGCGAGGGCCAGGGGTTTTCCAGCCCGGCTTAACCAGCCCTTCGCAGGACTGGCTGCTTTCGACATCTCCCTTCCCCCGGGTGGGGAGAGGAGCTTCATCTGGCTGGCTTGAATGAGGAAGAGCCAGATAAATTCATGGCGAGCTGAATTTTCTAGCCATGAACAATGCCGGCTGTTGTGGAGCAATCTGGGATGCTTGCCGTGCTGCGAGGTGCCGCGGGGCAGGTTAAGCCGAGCTGTCCTTATCTGCTGGCCACCTCCCAGCTGATCCTTTACAAGTCCTGTTTGACTGCCTAGATAAGGCTGAGCTTGCACAGATGAGTTGCTCAGCTGCTGGTCCTGGAGTCAGGGTTGGTGGCTCGATGCACCGAGCAGAGCTACACCCTTTAATTCCCGTAAACCCTCTGCAGATGGTGGATTGTACCTGGGAGCGGTGGGATAACTGGGATAAGCCGTTGCTCCCAAAAGCTGTACCTGGGTGGTAAATCCTCTTTCCTCCCCAGGTCCCTACTACTGCGGGGTTGGAGCAGACAAGGTGTACGGGCGCGATATCGTGGAGTCCCACTACAAGGCGTGTCTGTACGCGGGGGTGAAGATCTGCGGCACCAACGCAGAGGTGATGCCCTCCCAGGTACGTGGGGACAGCTCCGCGCATCCCGCTTCCAGTGACGGGTTAGGCTGGGGCTGGACTCACCCAGCAACTCCCAGCTCCTCCGGGATGCCAAACCCAGTGACTCCCCACATCAGCTTTGTCTAGATAGGAGCAGTTGCACTGCTAGGATGAAAATGTATAGAATCATAGAGCCACAGAATGCGCACATTTGATTTTCTTCTGGCTCACTCCGCTGTGTAAATCCCTGGTTTTTGGGCCGGGTGAGCAAAATTGCAGACAAACCAAATGACAGGTGAGCTCCTCGCACAGCTCAGCCTGAGCTCTGGCAGCCCATGTGAAGCCGGGTGCTCCCATGGGCTTTCCTTCCCCCGCGGAGCAGGGATGTGGGGGACAGCGTGAGCTGAGATGGGATGCAGGGGACATCATGAGGCAGGACGGGGCTGCAGAAGCAGCATGTGGAGCCTCAGGTCTCTGCTTCCTGCTCCTCTACTCTGGGAGGTGGGAAGCTGGGGTGGGACACAGCCTTGGGAAGCAGCTGGGGGGGATCTGGGTTGATTTAGGAGTCAGCCGGAGGGAGTCCCTGATTGCATTAGGCGGGTGGCCAGACTGACCGCCGGCAATTCCGAATCGCTGACTGTCCCGCTGCTGATGCGGCGGTGATAAGCAGGGGGCTTATCTGCAGTCTAGTAGCTGAGGCAGGACTTTTAACGACCCTGCTGTTTGCCCTGATGTTTTTAGGGTTCTCCTTGGCTGCTTTCTGCATCCTGGGCTCTGTCCGGGCCAGGCCATGCCATGCTGTAAATGCGTCACCCCTGCTTAGTCACCCTGGGTGGCGCAACCTCGGCCCCGGCCGGGGAGGGAGCGGTGCCGGGAAGGACTAACCAGCTCCTCATTAGTCCCGTGCCCTGTTTGCAGTGTGGGTTGGGGGTTCCAGCATGCCAGCAGCTCCAGCACCATCCTTGAAGGCAGGCATGGTGTTTGTTTATCTGTTTCGATGAAAACCCCTCTGATTTTCTCTCTTTAGTCAAGAGCCACTTATTCCCATTTTTTTTCACATGCCAAAGCTGTCCTGTTGCTTAATTCAATGCTCCTCATCCTCATCGCAGATTCCCAAGGGGTAAAGCTCAGCCATACCCCAGGCTGGCAGCCCTCCCCAGGGGGTGGCAGGGATGCGATGGATGAGGAGGGACAAACCTACCCATCCTCACCAGTGCATCCCATC
>VZTO01027387.1:97313-108486 GCA_013400615.1 Syrrhaptes paradoxus
CATTTACCTCGGCCACCGAACCCGGGGGATTTAGGCTGGGGGGGGTCAATGGGGCCAGCAGCTGCAATGACACCTCCCGCCTGCTCCACATTGGGATGATGCAACCCAGCGCAATCCTGAGCGGCACGATGCCCTGGGCAGCACCCCCAGTTTGGGGGGTTGTTTGTAGGGGGGATGGATGCCTTGTGGATGCCTTCATGGGGGTTACGTTGGGGCTTGCACCCGGGTGTAAGAGGAGCCAAGGGGTCTGCCCTCCTCCTCTGGGATGAGTGGGCAGCAGAGGCTGTGACCATGCAGAGCACATCAGCCCCATGTCCCCATCCGCCCGCACAGGGCTGCAGCATCCCTGGCACCTCAGCCATGCTGGGATGGGCAGAGGGTCCCTGTCCCCTGGTAAGGACAGGGCAGGGTCTGCCTCGGTGCTCCCTGCTGCAGCAGGTGCTGCTGCTTTGCACGGGCAAGAATTTTTTGCAAAACTAAGCTATGAAGCCCACAGCAGCAGTTTGATGGGTTGGTTTGAGGAAGGTCTGTGAAAAATCCATCTCCCTCAGGTGTCCCTGGAGCAGCCGAGTCCTTAACGACCTGCAGCAGCCACCTCTGCTGCTCTCAGCACCCCTCCCGAGCATCCCGCGATGGGTGAGGGGGGTTGGATAAGCTCTCAAAAGCATCCTGGGGGCTGGGTGGGGACAGGAGCTACAGAGGGTGTCAGGGCACTAACAGGCTCTGATGACCCTGACCAGTCCCACCTGGGACCCCAGCCTGTGGGTCCTGGGGGTCTATTTAAGCTCTGCCAGGACCAGTACTCCCTACCTGAGTTGTACTGGGGAGTGTTGGTCTCCAGTGTTGGTTATCTAGACCTTAACTGGGCTGATTTCTCACCTCAGCCCAATTTATCACTGCAGAGCTGATAGAAGATCACTGGGCTGTGTCTCATCCTGAGCTGCAGGTTGGTTTTTTGTCTTCATTGTAGACCTCTCTCATTGTGGGGAACTTTCCTGATGGTCTGGACTCCTGGTTGAACGTTTCTCCCCTCTCGGGATCTGCTGTGTGTGGGAGCAGAGGGATGGGGCTCTTGCTGGGGAGACTCTGCCCTGCAGCTGGGGGGTCCCTTCTGGCTCCCTGGACCTTTAGGAGCCCCTGACCCTCACTGAGTCCTGATGGGTGGTATGGGGGGGTTGTACAGGAGAAAAATACTGTATTGTGGGGGGCTGTAGGGTATGGCTGTTACAGGGCAGGGTCTGCTGGGAGGGGGTAGGACCATCTCCCCTGTGGTGCTCCGCACAGTGCTTGCTGATGGTTTTTCAGCACAAGGTCTCGGGAGGCTAGTGGTACCCGCAGCCGGGTGCCTGGTGTCCAGGAAGGAGGTGACATGTTCAGCTGTGCAGGAGTGTTGAGCTGTGGAGCTGCAGCTGATTTCTCAGGCACTGCTGGTTTGGGGGTGTGGGCTTTGCCCTTGTGGGTGCAGGACCAGATTCCTCCCTGGCACCGTCTGTGTCGTGCTGCCTTTGGAAATGTCCCTGTGCATCTGTTTGGTTAAAGGCCACTAGGATGCAGCCTTGGCATTTGTCAGGCTTAAGAGGGAGGGATGGCAGCCTTGTATTGCCTGTGGCTGCCCTTGGGGTGGGAGGGTGTGTGCTCTGCATTGACAGTGACAGTCCCTGCGTTGTCACAACACCAAGACAGAGACATTTCCAGCACAGAGTTGGCTCCCTGTGGTGACACCTTGTGTACAGACACCCATGTGAGCAGCTGGGAAACCAGAGAGCTGGCCCATCCAGGGTGTTCACACTGCAGGTGTCCCCTGACTGTGCATGGGGACAGCCAGTGGCAGGCTGGGTCTGAGGAATGTGATTTCTTCTTTGGTCCTTACTTTCTGTAGCTGCTGAGAAGCAATACTGATAATGGGATGCCACAAGCAGGAAGGTATCTGCAGAGGATGATGAGATGCAATTGCTGCAATTTCTGTCTCTTTTCCAAGGCCATTCTCTGGTGGAGCTCATGCAGGCGCTCGGGCTGCGGCAGGGAAGGTGACCGGTGACATTACAGCAGCAGGATTTGCTCAGAGAACAAGGGATGGGCGAGCTGGTGCTGTGCTGTGGTCAGGCAGGTGTCTGGTGGAGGGATGATTCAAACCCAAATGAAGTGATTTATTCTGGTGCTGCTGTAGCCTGATGACTGATAACACACATCAAATGCATGTGTTGCCTTGTTCATGTTGCAGTAGGTGTTTGTGCTGGCTTAGCTATGCTAGTGGCTGAAATGTCAAAGTACGGCAGGGTTTAGGACTCTGTAAAAGTAGCTGTAGGTATGGCTGGGCTTGGAGTATTTGCCCACGGGAGGAGCATGCGAAGGTGATGGGTGCTGCTGGGAAACAGAGCTGCTGGTGAAGGAATCGGGTTTGCCCTGAGCCACCTCGAGCTCCCAGGGAAGACAGGAAAATACAACCATGATGCTGTAGTTCAGGGAAAGGAAAAAGTTGTGAGAGATTTGGCAGCTGATCTGTAAGGCAAGCTGCAGCCTTAAGAAGTGTGGTGGAATAAGATAAACCTGGGGAGATTGAGCTCAGGCAGCTCTTGTCTTTTCTGTGGGACTTAATTCAGGATGTGGACCCACACGGCACCCAAGGTTCTTCCACCTCATCCCCATGTTCACAAGGAGCTGAAGCATGCTGGTAACAGCCATCCTGGCTGTATTCAACCAGGCTTATCATGTCTTTCCCCCCTTGTCCTCAGACAAGGCTCTCATGGCTTGTTACACTACCTCTTTGGTGTCTCGCACATCCTTTTCCCATCTCCCCAGCATCCAGGGAAGGGATGGGCTATCAGGTCTTGGATGTAGCTCACTGTTTTTGCCCTGAGCTGCCTTTCTGGGCTGTTGGAACACACTGATCTGCTCTTGGCTTTCAGTTTAATTGGAGAAATTCTTAGATTCCTGTCTGTGGCTCTCCAAGGTGTGTGCTCTGCCCCTCTGGCAGCACTCCTGGATGTTTCTCTGCCCTTCGCCTGCACCCTGGTACCTCCCCTGGGTGCTGCTCCCCCTGCGCTGCCTTGCATGGGCTGCTGGCCTCAGCCCCTTTGGGACCCCACAGTGGCTCCAGCCCATGCTGTCCCAGTGGGTAAACTGGGTGACTGTAGCCTGACAGGTTTCCCCCACAGAGGCAGTGGGGGACCCACCTTCAGCCACTTTCCGTGCCACCAGCTCGGCTGGCGGTGACATGGGCTGGCAAGAGATGTCCAGGACATGGTCCTAGCATGGGCAGAGCCTCCATCAGCTTCTTGTGCGGGCAGCACCGTGCCAACACGTGGCTGGGGCAGACAGTGCTCGTGTGGTGGCAGTGGAGGAACCTCTAATGATGCCTCCTGCTCTGGCCAAGGTTTGCCAGATGTGACTCACCTGCTGTGTGACAAGTCTGGCTGCCTGCCGACCTTTGAGTCTGGTGTTATGGAAAACCCCAATGAGCACCGACTGGGGGGAAAGGGAAATACCTGAGGTGGGACAATCCCGGAGCAGCCCTGCTGTGAGATGGGATAAGGAGTGGGAACAGCAAGGTGTGTTGGTGGGGGACACCCATGCCCCCCTGCTTTTCCACCCAGCATCCACCCAGATGCAGCCAGCCAGCAAACTCTCTTGGAAAGCATGACTTCACAAAGAAAAATGTTCAGTGGCGGATGGTGCCCTCGGGCAGAGTGCTGCTCTCACAGCAGCTTGGGCTGAGAAATTAACTCCTTCCCCTGCACAGCTGGGTCTGGGGGGCCTTTCTGGCCCACCCTGTGGGGTTTCCTTGGGGCCAACACTACTGGTGTGCTGTCCTGTCCCTTAGCCGGGCCCTGGGTGACGGGGAAGGGGCTCTGCACATAGACTAGCCTTGTGCTATGGTGTGGTTTTGTTCCAAAGGGGACCCTGAGCTGTGTCATCAAGCGCTGCTCCCTCCCCTGGAGCCACTTGCAGCAGCAGGAGGGGGTGTAGGGTGACAGCATCACCCCAACCCTTGGTCTTCTGGATCATTCCTCCATGGTGTGGCTCAGACATCCCACCCAGCATGTGCCACGAGGGTTCCTCTCGGTGTTCCCACAGGAGCAGCTGCCCAGACATGTTTTTCTGTGCTGGGGATGGATGTTTTTCACTCTGGACACGTGGAGTGACTGATGACGAGCAGGAAAATGAAGCGTTTCTCTTGGCAGTGCTGGGGGAGATGTGTGCTGAGAGAGGGTGTGGGATTCTCCACCAGTTGGCAAAGGCAGCCAGGGGTGTGAGAGGAGTGTGGGGCTGCGGGGTGCTCCCACCCCAGGGCTCTCAAGGTGATGTGCTGATATGATCTTGTGTATGATCTCCTCTCCCCAGACACCTCCCCCTGGGTTGTTTAGAGGGTTGGGGGATTTCTTGGTGATTTTTGTACCTGGTATCTAGGGAAGGGTCCATCCTACAGCTTTTTACTGGCTACAAGTGAGACATCTGGGCTGGTTAAGCAAATTAATCCTTGCAGGGGACACAGATCCCCTCCTCTAGCTGGCAGCTGTGGTGGTCTCGGATATCACCACTGCTGCCTTCTGTCCCTGGGTATTTGTCACTACATCTCTGCTGGAGGCTGTCTCCCCAACAGCCAGCAATGAGGGAGTGCTCCTCAGCCATTTCTGGGGGGAATTTGGGGGATTTAGGTGAAAGTGCTGCAGGAGGTGTGATGGTGGACTTTGCATGGGAATGGTTGATGAGATATCTCTCTGGGGAGACCTTTGAGCACCTTCCAGTGCTGAAAGGGGGCTACAGGAGAGATGGGGAGGCTCTTGATCAGGGAGGAGTGACAGGATGAAGGGGAACAGTTTGAAGCTGAAAGAGGGGAGATGGAGATGAGATGTGAGGAAGAAATGTTTCCCTGTGCGGGGGGTGAGGCAGTGGCCCAGGGTGCCCAGAGAAGCTGTGGATGCCCCATCCCTGGAGGGGTTCAAGGCCAGGCTGGATGAGGCTTTGGGCAACCTGGGCTAGTGGGAGGTGTCCCTGCCCATGGCAGGGGGTGGAACTTGATGATCTTTAAGGTCCCTTACAACCCAAACCATTCTGTGATTCTATGTCATATCCCTGACAGTGGGTCTGTGGTGGGTCAGTGATCTCCCCCAGGAGGGGTGGTACATCAGGAGCATTGGGAAGAGCTGCCAGCTGGGGTCACAGTGGGTTGGTGTTGTCAGAGGGACTGTTACAGGGGAGCAGGGAGGTAGAAGAACGGGGCAGTGACGGAAGACCTGCAAGCCAGGTCAAATGCAGGATCCCAGTGCCTTGCCCCCCAGGTGGTGACCAGGCAGGGTTGGTGATCGTGCTGCCATCGGACCCTCTGCTCAGGACATACCTTGGGGTGGCAGACACCTGGGTACTGGGCTGCCCCTGCAGCTCAGCATTTCCCTGGCAGAGGGAGCCTTGACCTCAGCCTGCTCATAGGTGTTAAACAACAACTGCCGCCTTTCCCTGGCATTGTGCAAACCCAAGCACACACAGGTTTGCCGTGAGGGAGAAATGCAAAATCCTGCACGGTGCTGGGGGTATGAGAGCCCAGCCCCTGGTTTCAATTTGTGGGGTCCCACTGGGATCACCGAGAGTGAGCGAGTGAATCCTCGAGCCCACAGGTGAGCTCAAGCAAACCCCTGTCCCTGCTCTGCCTGGGCACAGACGTCAAACCCCCTGGGGACAGGAGGACAGGTGTCCCACCATCCCATCCTCCTTCCCAGTCCCACACTGAGCAACAGAGGCTCTTCCAGTGAAGGAGGAGATCAGAAATCCAGGCAGGATGATTAGAATTATAATATCAGTAATTAATGCCTTGCCTCTCTCTAAGGATTTTCTAGGGAGGTTTGCCAGGTGCTGGCTGGGCAGGGGCTAATTAAAGCAACAGCACCCACGTGAAGGGGATGGGTGCCAGCTGGGTCAGGGGACCACAGTGGCTCAGCCAGGGGCTCGCTTGCCCTGCCCTCGTCTCTCTCCGTGGGTTGGAGGGAGGATTAAAAAGGAGGAGCAGGCTTAGGAGGGATGGCCCTGGATCAGGCCTCTTCCCCCAGGGGTGAGGGTTAATCCATGGGGGAGAAAACAGGGCAGGACCCTGCTACCCGTGGGTGCTCCTCTGGTCTCTAGGGATGTGAGCTGAAGGGCTTGCATGTACCTCTGTGTGCATTGGGGGATAAACACACTCCAAGGCATCGGCTCCTGTAAGCGCACGTGTCTGTGCAGGGGAGGCTGCTCCTGTACGCAGATCTCCATCGGCACACAAACGCCAGGATGTGGGCTTGCACAGACACAAGCCAGCTCAAAAACAGGATGGCTGGAGAAAATGCTTTACAGGGAGAGACTTGGAGAGCTCAAACTGCTCTGTTTCTCAAGGAAACGGAGAGGTGACTTGATTTTGGTGTGTAAGCACCACCACAAGGAGAAATTCTGTGACACTAAAGGACTTTTTGTTGTCAGAGAGAAAGAACAAAAATCAGCAGCTGAAGCCTGCCAAAGTGGACTATAAAGCAGGCATGCACGTTAGCAGCAAAAGGGATGAGCAGTGGAAGCAAACTGTCCAGGGACATGGCAGGGTTTTGTCCCTGGGTAAAGGGCAGTCTTGGCTGAGACATCTCTGCCAGAGAGACAAATTATTCTGTAATCAGGCACACAGCATGAGGGTAAGCAGATGATATTTATTATGCTATTACAGCCCCTTAGGGTTGTTTTTTTTTCCTTTAATGAGGTCTGGGAAACTACCTCGGGATACAGGGCTATGGAGCATCCATGGGATGGAGCCCCAAGTTGCTGCCTGGCCCCTTTGCAGAGCCCTGAACAGTGGCCTGGTGGCTCCTGGCTCTGCTGTGCGGGTTGTTTCTGATCACTTGCTGCTGTCTTCTCATCCACCTCAGGACCATGGCTGTGGTGGGGCTGATGGCCCTAGCATCTGGGAAGCTTGCTGCAGCCATGGGGCATATCGGGCAGATGCAGCTCCAGGAGGAGTGAGGAGCTCCGGGACATTGAGATCTCAGAGCTTCATACACTGCTGGTGGGACATTTAGTGCCAATGCCACCCTGTGCCCTTGGGAAAGCTGCCTGCGAGCTTCCCTGCTGGCCCACAGCTGAGCTGTGAACCCAACGCAGGGAGACGGGGACCTTGGCCTCCCGCGAGGAGAGGGCGGGTGTGCGGGACGGTGTGGCTGAGCAAAGTCAGTGTGAACTGGTGAAAGGTGTCAGCACAAAACAAATGAGTAATCCTTGTTGCTGTTAGTATCAGCTGACATGACGTGGATCACTGGCCAGGGATTCAGCAGAGAGTTGGGGAGGTACTGAGCAAAACAGGGAAGTGATTTGGAAAGGTAATAAACATAAGTGGGATGTAAATATATCAGTATTATGGATTTTTATATACACACATAGACACATAAAGTGGTGAGCAGTGTATATAGTGTAACTGTCAGCAGTGAGCCCTTCATGGGCTCACTGTTCACACGTGTGCTTTAGTCCAAGGGACCAGCTGAAGAAACCCACTGGCCAGCTCCCTTGGCCATGCTGCTCTGCTGCTTTACCTCTTCCTCCATCACAGCAGCTCTGGTGCCTGACCTTCTGGGGTGCGGTGGGCTGACCCTGCTAGCAGCAAAGCCCCTGCCAAGTCACTCCCCTCAGTAGGATGGGGGAGAGGTTGGAAAAGCAAAAGCGAGAGACCTTGAGGGCTGAGAGAAAGAATCCTCATCCCCTTGTAACAGTGGGGCTGGGGAGCAGGAGAGGCTGGGAGCATCCCCAGGGTGCTGGGCAGTGTGCTGCAGGCTGGTGTGTAGTCCCAGCAACATGTAGCCTGAAGGGATGGAGCGGGTGGAAATGACCTTGCAAGCTACAAATTGCCCCAGGGGTAATGTGCTGCTGCCTCACCCAGAAGTGTTCATTAAATGTTCACGTCATTAAACCCTTTATCAGTCACGAGTCAGGTATTCTCTGGCATTTCCGCAGTGCCTCTCCCTGAGGACTCCCAGATCCCTCGCTCAGCTCTGTCTCTGCCGGGTGTGATGGTCATGTCCAGCCTGGGGGAAACTGAGGCACGGTCAGGTGGGGCTGTGCCTTGTCTGTCACTGCACAGCTGGAGGACAACATCTGGAAGGACAAAAGAGGAACAAATTTAAGGCACAAGACAATGCCTATGGCTTAACCATGAAGCCTTTTGCATATATATAACAATACATCTATAGGTAGTGCAAAACCTGCAGCTGACCCCTTTGTGGGCACGTTTTGCCTGTGTGCAAGAGCACCCACAGCCACTCTCCCAGGGCTCATGGTCCCAGCTCATCTGTTGTGTGGGCAGAGCACAGCTCGGCTGGCAGCAGAGGTGTTTCATTGATAAATGTTTTATTTTATTAACTACTATGTTCTTTGTCAAGAAATTTCATGTTCCTTGAAGTTAGGAGAATGGGATGACATCTGAAAGGAAAATTTTATTCTAAAACTGGGGTTGACACTTAGTTTTTCTTCTCCCTTTTTAAATTTCCCTTTTAATAAGGGAAAAAGGAGGAAGGGAGAGCAGACAGAACCCAGAGGAAGTAAGGTTTCCCACCACCACAACAAACTCTTCAAAACAATTCTTTTTAAAGCAAAACAATGGTCTGAAATAGCAAGAAAGTGAGTTCTTTGCAGTTTACCAAATGTCCTTGGCTTTTTCTTTTTTTAACCCACTCAGTGGGTTTCAGTGCTGGTGACTCTGCATGCAATTAGATAACAGGGGTGACTGTGCACATGCAGATGAGCAAGGAGGCAGGAATGCAAATACCTGTTTGACTCCAATGAGTAAATCCTTCCTGAACCAAGCACCTCCAGGCCTTGTAGAGGGAATGGGGGGTGCCCTGGCACCGCAGGCATCAAATATATTGAATTATACCTGTCTAGTTACATCCTACAAACTGCAATGCACGGCGTAGCTGTGGTCTGGGATGGATTAATGCCACGGCATCGCTGCCGGCCATGTCACAAGAAGGGCTCCTGTATTTAAGTGCACGGTGGGTGCCTGCCTTGCAGCACTACCGCCGTGCCACAGCGTGCACAGCCACGGCCGGAGCCTGGGCGCCTTTGTTCAGCTCCTGGCACAGGAACGCTTTTCGTTCACTGTGACCTTGGGCAAGCAACTTCACCGTGCTTAAAATTAACTTTTCTGCAAACAAGGTGCATAAATCTCACAGTGTGAGCCGAGCTGCGCTGCAGCATGAGGAGCTGGGTTTTGGTGAAGGGATTTTTTTTACCCTGAGTTGTCACATGAGTGGTGTCTGTCCCTGTGAGGGTGCTGACCCAGCGATGGGGTGGCCCCAGCAGTGAGTCTTTGAGCACTTTCCATGTGGGAAGGGGCTTCAGTAAAATCTGGTTTTGCTGGCAGAGATAAACAGGGGCTGCAGAGTCTGAAAGAGGCTGCAGGCTCCTCTTAAAAGAAAAAAAAAAAAAAGATTGGAGAAAATTGCAGCGTGCATAGCCTGGTAAAACAAAAGCTAAGGGCAGCACAAGGAGAGCGGTATATGGCTGCATCCAGGGTAAGCCCTGCGGGAGGAGATGAGCTGCTGAAAGCTTTGGCACAAGACTCCAGGGGTGTATGTTGCCCATGACTACTGCAGGCTGGAAATAAGAGGTAGCTTTTAAACTCCGGAGGAGGGGAGTCTGGAAGAGCCTCCCGGCAGGAACCCTGTGTGCTGGGAATAACAAACTCCTTTGGGGCTCTATGAGGGGTTTCACACTGACACCCTCCCTGAGGCAGCACCAAGGGCCCTGCAGCCCCTGTGCCCAGGTGTGCATCACGGCAGGTCTGCGGGAGGATGTCTGTCTGTCCGGCCGGGTCCGGGTTGGTCATGCCCTGCAGATAAACAGCTAGTTTAATACTTATTCATTCTGCCTCTGTGCACAGCCTGTTTGCCTGTGGCCGGGAGGTGCCTTTCCCCAGGGCTGCCTTTGCTGGGGGGGTTTTACAGATGGTTTTATTCAATCACACACGCTCTGCGGGGACATGGCACCCGTGGGGACATGGCACCTGTGATGGAGGGAAAGCTGCTGCTCACCCCCAGCTTCCTGGGGTGTCCCTGCCAGGTCAGACACCTCCACCCTGCTGATCCCCCGGAGCACGGGGCTGTCATCTACCCCCCAGCCCCAGTCCAGGCAGCCACCAGGACCCCTGCATTTGCCTCTCACTGGACACTTTGGGAGGTCGGGGTGATAAAAATAGGAGGGGGGAGAGGCGACAGCTGAGCTGGGGAGAATTACAGGGAGGAGATCAGATCAGAGGGCCGGGGGAGCACAGGGAGGCAAAATGGGCCCACGCTGGGGCATGGCAGCCGGCTCCTTCCCCCCGCAGCCCCGGCCCCACAGCCGGCTCCTTCCCCCCACGGCCCCGGCCCCACAGCCGGCTCCTTCCCCCCACACGCTCCCCGGCCTCACACACTCCCCGGTCCCTTGGAGGTCGGCCCGCCCCCCCCTCCCCAGCCGCCCGTTCTTCCCTCAGGGCCCGCCCCGTCCCCCCAGCGCGGCCGGGCCGGGGCGGGAGGAGGCGGAGCGGGGCGGAGCCGGCCCCGCCGGGGCAGGGACGTCGCGGGCCGGCGCGGCGCGGGGCGGCAGGTAGCGCTGCCGGCAGAGCGGAGCCGAGCCCGGCCCGGTGGGGACGGCGGGGCCATGGGGAAGGTGCAGCTCTTCGAGATCCACCTGAGCGAGAGCCGCGTCGTCTACGGCCCCGGAGAGCCGCTGGCCGGCACCGTCACCGTGCGCCTCTCGGGCTCGCTGCAGTACCGAGGTGAGCCCGCGGCCTGCCCGCAGCCTCCCCCGGCCTGGGGGGGGCCCTGTCCGCCTCCCCCGGGGGCCTGGGCCGGGTCCCCGCCGTGTGCCCGCAGCCCGCGGGGCCCAAGGGCGGTGTGAGTGTCCCGGGGGGTGGAGGGTGGGAGGTCCCCTCGTCCGTGGGGCTGGAGCCGGGGCGGGGGAGCGGGGAGCAGCCGGGTATCCCCCCCCCCCGGGGCTGGGGGCTGTGTGCTCCGGGGCTCTCGCACTTCGGTTCTTCTCCTTCTGCCATGAGGTGGGGGTGGCAGGGGGGTGGTAGGAGCAACCTGCTGGATTATTTCCTCCTCTGCTTCCTTTTTTTTCTCCCATCCCATAAAAAAAAGCAGAAAAACCAGTCCTCCCCCCCCCCAACAACAAAAAAAACACACCAAAACAA
>VZTO01027387.1:108598-126901 GCA_013400615.1 Syrrhaptes paradoxus
CCAAAAAAAAACCAGAAAACCCAAAACCCCCCAAAAACATCAGCACTGGGTTGTTCCACAGGAGCCCCCGCAGCTGGCAGGTGCCCAGGGCAGTGTCACCGGGAGGTGGCCAGAGCAGCCTGGTCCCCACATCCAGCCCTCCCGGAGCCCTGTGGCTTCCCCAGGCTGCCGGCATCTCCCAGGCGGTGGCCCCTGAACACCGGCCCTTGCGCTCCTGGGAGCACCGAGACCCATGTTTTTTATGGCAGGGTGAGGCTGGGAGGAGATGGGTGATGTGATGTCCCGGCTGGCAGCTGCCCCAGCAGGAGGGGTGCCCGCCGGTGTGGAAGCACGGTTCATGGCAAGCAACCGTTTCGTAACGTCTCGAATGAACTTGAATGTTTTGAGTTGTGGAAGTACCAGTTTGGGAGGCGTCCAGGCTGAGTACACAATCCTGTGTGTGCCAGGAGACAGAGGCAGGCAGCAGCAGTGTCCCCGCTGTGTTCAGGAGGTGTCGGGGGTACGTGGGTGGCTGTGACTCCGAGCGACACCCAGGCACTGGTGGTGGCTGGTGGAGGGATGGGGATGGACTGGGGGGAGGCGAGCTGCTGCATTCAGATCTTCCAAACTGGGAACTTGCTCCCCTGCTTTAGAGAAGTCATTCGCTTTTACAAGTTAGTTTTGTGCTCAGTGCCATGGAAATGCAAACTGATTTGCTGTTTTCCCTGAGGTTGTCTTGCTTGCTTTTCCTGTGCGCACGCTTTTTCCTTTATAACAAATTATTGAGGGGAAATAAAGACCAAAGAATAGAAAATGCAAAGTCTCTTGAATAGAGACGTCAGCCTGGATGACAGTGTCTCTGCTTGTCTGTGTCTTGCTTTTGTGAGCACTTCTTGCAGTTGTCTTGCTTTTTGGAAGCTTCCTGAGGAAAAAATAAAAATATCTAGGACAAGCACAGGCTTGTAGCCTGTTGAACTCCTGTTGGAGCAAACCAGTTGCACATCCAGCATTTATCTCCTTGGAGGGTACTCCCAGCCGTACTTCTTCCACCAAAGACATTCCTAACGAAGCATGGCTGGCTTCCGTCCTCGGCCCATCCCATTGATGTCCACCCCTGTTCTCTTGGGCGAGACGGGAAAGTTTGGGCTTGGAGGGCTGGGTTGTGCTGGCCCCTTGCTCTGCCAGCTGGCCATGGTTACACCTTGTTGTTGCCTGTACAACTCCCATGTTGGAGAGGAACTGCCAGGTCCTCCTCTATGCCAGATCTCCTTTGCTTCCCGGTGTGCTGCAGCTGGTTGTTGTGGGGAAGGAGGAAGGTGTCTCTTTGTTCTAGACCTTCTTTCTGATTTCTTATTGACTCTGAAATTTCGAGGTCTGGTGTAAGTGTTGGTCCTGAAGCCAGGAGGGGTTTTGCTGTTGGGTCTGGTGTTTGATGCTAACGCCAGTGATTTGGGGAAGGAGCTGGGGCAGCTGAGCAGGGCTCTAGGAGAGCTGACAGAAGCATTGACCCAAAATCCAAGGTGGGCTGTGTGCGGCTGTTCCTGCCCCTTCTGTGCAGAAGTGATCTGAGCGGCTGTTTTGGGCTGAGGGTCCCTGCAAGCTGGCTTCACCAGCTGGGGCAGCAGCTTGCCGTAACTGGTGTGTGAACCTGCCCAAAAAGCCCATTTGGGATGTGATACTGATGTCTGCGGAGTGCAAGGTGACTCTTTGCTATGTGATCTCCCTGCTATTCTGTATCTTACCATCTCTGGTGTCTAAACCCTCTGTGGTAGGACTGGGGATGTACTGGAATGGGTACCCTCTCCTCCTGCGTGGCTGAAGGAAGTGTCTCGGCTTCAGAAAAAGAGGAGGAGGCTCGTGTGGCTGCTGAAACATCCTTCTCGCTGTGCCAGCAGGCAACTACCTGCTGGAAAGAGATCTTAAAGGAACTAGTCAGCCCTGGTGAGCTCAGAGGGATCAACCTCTGCCGTGCTGTGGCTTTCTGCTGGGGTGTGGGGAGAGGTGGGTGGCGTCAACTTGTCCTGTGTAGTATGTACACCTACACTTTCGGTGACCAGCAGTGACTTTTCAGACTAATAAACAGCTTCCAGGAGAAGACACAAAGTCTTCCCCTATTGCAGTCTGTCCCACAGCACCGAGGTTCGGTACTTTCCATTTCCTGAGCTGGACCAGCCCAGTGCGGTGGTTTTTGAACTCACAAAAGCAAACGAGCCTGTAGATGACTGCTTCACATGGTACCTTGTTTTATGGCTCATGAAAACTGCACCTTCTGAAAGGTGGACAATACAAACAAACAAAAGCTTGTTCTGCTTTGTTAAACACACTAGAAATCTTGGGTCATTGGAGACCGTAACTGGAGACACACCTTTCGAGATCATAAATGCTCCCACCTACGCTGGTTTCTGTGCCAGCCCTGCTGACTAGCAGTAAAGGCTGTTCAGTAGCATATCTTCTTCAGCTGACCCTGCCGCAGCGTCACAAATGATGACTGGCCTTTGGTGATCCACACAGACCTTCTGGGGAGGTACTCTTCTCCCCAGGGCAGTGCCAGGGTGAAGGTCCTTTCCTGAAAACCTCTGAGCCTCGGAGGAGGGTGTTAATGGCAATGCAGATTTCCTAATCATTGTGCCTGGCTTGCTGGGTAAATCATCAAACACGGGCGTACAAAGAATAATTAATCTTAACAGGAAGCTGGCGCTGGGACAGCTGGAGATGGAGTTAATTTGGGGGGAGGGAGGAGGGGGATAAATTCGCTCAGAGCAGGGCAGGCAGCCCCGGTCGGTCGCTGGCAGCAGCAGGCTGGAACAAAGGCTTGTGCTGCTCGGGGATGCTGGAGCACTTTCCTCTCAACTCTGCGGCTTCCAGGGCCATGCGGAGTATTTCAGTCCTGCTGCCTGCCATTCAGCGAGGCTGCTCATGGGCAGAGTGTAATGGTAAAATGACAGCCCTCTCTCCTGGGTCACTAAGAGTAAAGAAACCACAAGTGCTTTCTGGGGCAGATTTCAGCACTTTGCTATTCTTGACTCTATTATTTAGCTGTCCAGGTTTATGCAGTGATGACTTGACTTTAAAATCACTCCCTTGAACTACAAAGCTCCAGACACAAGTACCTGTGTCTGTTCATGCTCTAGAAGTACCCAAGTATATAATTCCCATTTCTGCAGACCAGAAAGCCTGTGAATCATAATTTCCTTCTCTAATCTTAAATGTAGTAAATATTCTCACTTCTCATATGGAGAACAGAGAAAGCTGGTGGTGAAGAGGGGGTTGAAAAGCAGGTCACTCGAATCCTAAGTCATGTGTCCAAACTAGAAGTTGACTTCTCTTTTCCAAGGAGTGCAAGAGGAAGAAGTTTAGGTTTGGCTAATATGTAAGGTGGTTCTGACGTGCATGTAACCTGTGCCCTTCCTGAGGGGAAGAGGTGACACCGAAGGACTTTGTTGGCTGTGATCCTCTCTACCACTTGACCTCTGATACAGAGGAAAATATTGTTCCTGCAGAAAGGCTGTGGCTTGGGCTGTTTGGGAAAGTGATGGTGAAAGGATGGATTTAGTCCCTGGTTAGTAATCTGAAGCTTCCTCTATCCTGAGTCAGAAGTTTGTGTTCTGTAAAGGTGGATTTGAAGTGTCTGTGCTTGGCAGTGTGGGTCACCTGTACGTCGTGGGGACAGGAGGAACCCTGCGGCTGATCTCTGCATCGTGGCTGGTCTCTGCATCGGGGTGCGGTGTCTGCAGAGCCGAGCAAGGGCTTGGGGGGACTGGAAGGCAGGAGCAGATCCGAAGCTGTCACTGTCCCCAGCGATACCGGCAGTGCCTGGTGAGGTCCTCGAGTCGGCTGGCATCCGGTAGCAGCGGTGGGTGCCAGGATGCGGCGAGGCTGGCACTGCTGCGCAGGAATGCTCTGTCGTTCTGCAGCATCGCTCGGGCAGGCTGGATGGCTCCTGCTATGGGAGAAGCGGATTAACTTTCTTTTCTCATTGTCTGGAGTGAGACAGCGGGGAGCTGTGTGGCCAAGTCTGTCTGAGGCTGTGGAACAAAAGAGGGATTTTTGCTCTCCTGGCTGGCTTGCTGCTACAGCTCCAGCTCCTCTGGAGTCAATAACTCATCACGAGATTGTTTTGTGTCTCTTGTCGCTGTGGTGTGTGCCTCTCTCCCCTTCTCCCCCCCACCCGCACACCACTTGTGCTCATCTGAAAAACTCTTGTTTGCTGCTTTCCTTGGCGAGGAGACATGCTGCAACCTCCCATCTCTTGTTTAACAAAATGGGAGAACAAGTGGAGCAGAGTTCTCTGTCTGATTTGCTTCCAAGTGTGACAAACGGGGTGTGAGTGCTTATTCCTTCCCTGGAGCGGTGCAGAGCTGGCAGGGACGTACCTTGCCTTTCCGGGGCTGGAGTCAGGTAGGCAGCAGGGAGGTTCCCTGGCTGGAAGGAAGGAGTCCGTGGGTTTACATCCCTCTCGTCTGGAGGCAGCTCCCCATCCCCAGCACGGCCCCGCAGGCAAGGCTGGGTGAAGGGGAGCAGCCAGGGAGGGCAGTGGCTCAGGCTGTGGACCGGCATGCTCTGCTCGTAGCATGTTGTGGAATACCTTCTGCTGAAAGTCATCCTTGGGGAAGGGGAAGAAGTATGTCTGTAGAAGCCACGTAGCTGCCAGCTGACTTGACTAGATCTTGCTAGAGGCTCTCACGGCCGGGAAGAGTGGGGCAGACATGCAGACCATCCTCTGGTGTCTGGAGAAGGGGATGATTGGGCTCTTCCCAGAGAAGAAGGGCAATGGGGTGGTTGAGTTGTACTGTGACCTGACCTGTGCAAAAACATAGAGAAGGGTGCTCTGCCAGGCATTGGAGCAAGTCCTTCCTCCTCCTGCTCAGGGCAGATGCTCCTGAAATGGCCTGGTAAGCACACCGGGGTTGGGTTTTGGTTTGGTGCCTCTTTTCTTGAGGGCTGATTGCTGAGATATCCAACCTAACAGCCTTTAGGCTGCTGTTGGGACCTCCGAAATCTGGCGACAGGGATTGCTGTGGAAGTTAATTACCTCTTTGTGCAGCTCTTAAAATCTGTTGCTCTTCAAATCTCTGGTGTGGAAGTGCAAAGTGCTTAGGAGAGGAGAAAATGTGCAAAGGACCAGACTGCTGCTGGTCAGCGGATTTCTGCCTTGTGCACAGTTATGTGTGCTCTGAGCCCCTGGGTCGTGTCCAGGATCTGAAAAGGGAGGTGAAATGGCTTCAGACCACAAAGACATTCAGGTTTCTGTCTGCTTGTGATGGCTTTTAAACAGCAGCTCCACATGCCCCTGTGCTGTTTGATGGCTAGTTAAAAATAGCTGATGGTGCACCAGTGTCAGGGGGGAGCTGGGTCTTTTGCTGTGAATAAGCTTGTGGATGGAGGCTTGTCACCAGCAAGGGGGTAGCTGTGGCCAGGAACCGTGTTCACGGGGGTGGTCAGTGCCGTGGGGTTGAATTGAATGGCTTGAGCAAACTCCCAGAGGTGGATCCGGACCTTGAGATGCTGGATGATGGTGGCAGAGGAGATATGGGGGTGTCCTGAGGTAAGGATGGACCCTGCTTCTGACCCTCTCGACGAGATAAGTGCGGGAAGCTCTAGTGCCAGTCTGGAATTATTCAGAGAACTAGTTAAGAACACCTCGACCTTTGAGCACCTTAATCTTGATTAAAAAAACGGAGCTATCAGATATCCGTAGCAAAAAGGCTGTTTCCAAGAAGCATGAATCATTTCTGGAGCGCTAATGCTTATAACTTCCAGCCCTTTGTTCTCACTGATGGAACCGTGCTCTCGGTCGCTCTGGCTCCAGCAGCTCAGGCCAGTTTGCTGTCCATCCCTCCCAAACACACCCGCCTTAATCCAAATACTCCCTGTGATAACACTTGAATAAAACTGGCTCGGAAGGCAACATCTCCAGGGAGGAAAGCTCACCATGTGGGGAAGGGTTGGTGCCTTCTTGACGGGGAGTGGCAGCATGGGACCGAATGTCAGGTTCAGGGGTTTTGTTCTCCATCCCAAATGCTCCGGTTTTTGCCTGCTTGAGTTTCTGCAGGTGTCCAGCCTGTGAGTCTTACCAACTTGTACCACTCCTAGCATAGCGGGGATTTGTTATGTATCTGGTGCTCTGATAATAACAAGAACATGAGTTGTCTTTCCAAACTGATGATCTTGCTATAAATAGAGAATCCAGCTGCTTGCATTGAATGGCATCAAAGAAAATTGCAGGAGCAGCTTTTATGCAGAATGAAGTGGATTCTGGCTGCTTTCTCCGAAGAGACTGGGGGAGGGGGATTTCTTGACAACAGAGGCGTGCGAAAGCAATGCTTGAGAGCTCGCTGTGGCGTGTGAAATCTTCAGCGAGGAGCAGGCAAGGCGGGGTGGCTGGGATCTCCCGTCACGCCGTCCCACGCTGCATCTTCCTGCCTCCCCCCTGCCTCCCCGCCGGAGAACCTGCCTGCGCTGGCACCCGGGCCCAGTGAGGAGTCACTAAATGCAGGGTTCCTTTACTACTTGTAAATAAGGCTTTTCAGGAAAATGCACTTGAAAGCTCTTCTGCTGGGAGGAGGTGAGCTGCCTCTGGGCTTGTGCTTGGGAGCAGCAGCACTAAATCATTTGGAGGTGTCTCAGCAGATTCTAACTGCTGACTTGCGAGTTGAGTGCCTGGAGCGGAGTGGCAGGGCGGAGGAGCCTTGGTGCAGAGTTACACACGGTTGCTTGTCCCCGTGCTCGTCTTCTCCCCTTGTACATGGGCTCCAACCCCTCACACCAAAGCTGTTGTATCCAGGATGGCTGAGCAGTCCTCAGCTTGCTTCCTTAGTCCTCGGTGTTTTGCAGACAGAGGCTTGCTCAGGATGCCCGGTGATGACAATATTTTCTGAGCTGAATCATTTCAGCCCCAGGTGCGTGTGGTGGGGGGTGTCCAGCCTGTGACAGGCCTTTTCCTGGCTGACTAGGTGCTGAGCTGACTGTGAGCGCTCCTCTGTGAGGATGGGGAGCAAATGCTGGGGAGTTCATGCCCAGGAGCATCCCTGGAGCCCCAGGAGGGGATGGAGGAGCGTCACCTCCTCTCCTGAGCATCTGCATTGCCTCTGCAGGGCTGGCTCTGGTGAGAAGACCGGGATAGCTGTGTCAGGCTGTGTTCTGGGTGTCAGTGGGGATCTGCCAAAATGCGCATTGGCCAGCAGGACTTGTTCTAGCCTTAACACCTGGACAAGTGTATCTGGGAGTCGCAGGAGAAAATGTGTGTGACTCAGTCCCACGGCAGAGGCTGCCCCACAGGAACCCTTGCGCTCTGGCATTACAGTAAGCCTGTTAAGCATGAATTTCCAGAACTCTTTGAAGCCTTTATTTAGAAAAAGCCTGAAAAGGGAGTAGGCTCTTGTGAATCAGCCTCTTTGTGGAAAGCAGAGAAACCTGATCAGTCGGCTGTTTATCTGCCTGCAGTGGCTTTTGCACCCAGCGCAAGGTGATGCTCCTGCAGCGGGGGCAGAGGGGCTGTCTGGGGGGCAGAGCTTGTTAAACCTGCTCCGGGGTGTGGGAAGAACAGAGCAGAGCTGGCGGTGGTCGCAAACAGAGGTGTGTTCCCAGGACTTCAGAGAGATCAGCCTCCCTGGCTACTCCTTGTGTCGTGTGAATCGGTGGCTTGTTCTGCCAGCGAGGAGGTGGGAGAACGTGTCTGGCTTCCCACTTGCTAGGAGAGAACAGTCAGGTTTGTTAATGAGTTTAGAGGGGCAGTTTGTTACAGCATGGACCAGACCAGGTCTTAAAGCATCAACCAAATGCCTCCTGGGACCTGCAGTCCTGTGCAGTAGATTGTGGTGGGGTTTCTTGTCTGGTTCTTCCTTTTTTAGCCAGCCAAGTTAAGTGTACCAGAATATCTTAACTACTTTGGTCTAAAGTAGTGCTAAGTGCTGGGTGGAAACCTATTTTAGTTTGGGCAAGCTATAAAAAAAGAGGTTCCCCTCTTCTGTTTCAGTGCTGCTCAACCCAGGGAAGGGTGGCTGTGGTCCCTGGCTGGCTGAAGTGTCGAGTGCTGGCAGGTCCTGGTGTCCATCAGCATTCCCGTGAGCCGGAGCAAGCTGCTGGCTCTGCTCCACTTGTCTGGCTGCACGTTGGGCATCTGGGACTTGCGTTCCCCTCCCACAGGGCTGTTTCAGGGGCCAGACACTGAAGATTAAGATGCTCAGACTGCTCGTGTATGTACAGCCTTGTTTTGCTTTGAAGAGCATAAGCCTGCTTGAATTCTGGTTGCCCAGGGCTCACTAAAGCAAGTTTAAGTTGCCCAGGTCCCCTGAGAAGAATGACAGTAAATTAGGATCAGTCTTGTGCAGAGGATCATTGAGTAAATCTTGCCTGGACCTCACCAAGATCCTGAACATGAAGTGTTTCTGTACTGAGCTGGCAGCGTGTGCCGCTCAGAGGTGTGAGTGCCGGCAGAAAGCCTGCAGCCCCGCAGAGCTGGGTGTAAGCGCTCTGGGCAGCGAGGCGAGGGTGAGCTGGGGAGATGGGCTGCACCCGGGCTATGGAGTGTCCCGAGCTCTGTGCAGAAAGGAGGGCGAGGAGGAGGCAGCGCAGGCAGTGACATGACAGAGGTCACGTTATTTTCTGGGGTCTCCTGGATAGCAAGCTGAGCCGCTTTTAGCCAGCACGAGACTTGCTACAAGCCCGGCCTGAGCTTGGTCCTGTCCTAGTAAAAGTGCAGCTTGCTCTCTCATGAACGGAATTGAGTCTTGAAGATCCACATGAAACACTGCTGGTATCTCCTCCAGCCTTCTGCTCCTCTGCAACCTCTTTGCATTTCCCCTGTGATACTTGGAGATCTGGGTATGAGGAGAGGAGGCTGTGAGTGCTGGCAGTGCGGCTGAGGTGGGTGGCTGGCATGGAGATATTCCCAGTGAGCGGTGAGATCTGCCTCTCCCTGCCAAATACTTACTTTCCCACAGTGCCTCCTGTGCTGCCGGCAGATCCGGCTGTTCCCAGCACTCAGGGGTGTCTGCATCTGCCATCCTGACTTGGGAGGAAGAGGCCAGTCCCTGAGCATGCTGCGGTGGTGCTTGGCAGTGTCCTCGTGCAAGGAGAGTGATCAGCTTTGCCGAATCTGCCCCGTGTGCGGCAGCAGGGATCGCATGGGGTGCTTCTGCTGCATCTTCTTTGGGATGGGACTCCTAAAACTGGTCCAAGGTTCAACTTCCTTCATTCCATCCCTGCTTCCTCCGAAGCCACCATGGAGGGGTATTGCCTGTCCCCAGCCCATCCTGGGCTGTCCCTGCAGGAAGCCTGGGGATGTGTCGGTTGGCAGCCTGGCCCGAGCAGAGGCTGGGGTGGGTGGCATGGTGTGGGGCGTGATGGTTNAGAAGCCGGGAGAATCCTTCCTGGAGCATGTTTGGTGAGCAGCGGGGCAGCTGTGGCAGCAGCAGTGGGGCAGGGATCGGGGTGAAGGGCTGGACAGGGTGCAGCCCATCAGTTCTGTGTGTGGATGCTGCGGCATTTCGTGCCTGTTGCTAAGGAGCTGTGGTTGCCTTTGGCAGCAGGTCTGGCAGATCCAATGCACAAACTTTGTGGCATGCGGCTGTACCCCTCCTGTAGCCCATGTAGCTGTGAGTTTTCCACCTGCAGCCTGACATGTACAAACAGGCTTGTTAAATGTGTTCATCTGGGGATTTTGTTGCAGATGTTCGAGATGACCCCTTTCCTCCGAGGGCAGCCAGCGTGCTGATAAAATGCTGTGATGCTATAAATAAACCTGGCAGCTCTGCAAGGGAAGACAGTCTTTGGTTTGAACAGGAGTTTGCTCTAAACAGGAGCCCAAGAGGTTGCTGCTTTCTTCCCTTGGGGTGTACATTGACCCTTGATTTTGGGGAGGAGATGGAAAACGTAGGTTTCCCTATTGCTCTCAACCTGATGGAAGAAAGCACTTGCAGAGGGGAGAGGATTGATCTGTCTGGGAGAGGGCTTGGAGAAGATTTGCTGCCAGTCTCCCTTTGGAGACTTCTTCATTTGCTGGAATTAAGACATCCTCTGTGTGTCAATACTACCTGTATGGACATGCCCCTCGTTTGGAGCCGGACTCTGGGTAAAATAACTCATGTGTTGCCGAAATAACGGCTGTAAGTCGCTTTGCCTGTGTAGCAGAGCTGTCCCTCCCCTGTTGTTACCAGTGGAGTTCTTACAGGCTGTGTTGAGGATCTGGTCCATCCGTCCTGCAGCGTGGGGCTGCGTTGGGTGGCTCTGCTCCATCCGTCCTGCAGCGTGGGGCTGCGTTGGGTGGCTCTGCTCCATCCGTCCTGCAGCGTGGGGCTGCGTTGGGTGGCTCTGGTCCATGCGTCCTGCAGTGTGAAGCTGCGTTGGGTGGCTCTGGTCCATCCGTCCTGCAGCGTGGGGCTGTGTTGGGTGGCTCTGGTCCATCCGTCCTGCAGCGTGGGGCTGCGTTGGGTGGGTCTGGGCTTTCTGCGGGTTATGTGGGTGACCCAGTGGGGTCCTCCTGCCTTAGCAGGCAAACACAGCTGGGGAGAACAGACACCTGTGGCCCTTGGGGTGGGTTTTGCTGAGCTTGGAAATGAGCTTGCTGAAAGGTCAGGGCTAGGAAGGGGGGGACCATCCCTTCCACCGCTGTGAGTGGTTTGGGGAAGGACTGGCTGAGCTGCAGGTCTTGCTCCTGGATGCTAAATGATGCTAAAGCTCATGTCACTGCAGAGGCAGCTGCAGGATGGTCCTGAGCCCCAGCTGGGCTTGTGCGTGGCAGGAGCATTGCCACAGACAGGCAGCACAGGGACAAAGACGGGTCAAATTGTAGCAACAGCTCAGTATTTCCCTGGGAGCCTGTCTGCAGCCTGCGAGCAGAGAGCTGTATTGGGTGTGACTTGTGCGAAGGGCTGGCAGGCTGCGGGAGGTGGCATGTCCCCCTGGGTCACTGGGAGCAGCAGCCAAGTCCTCTGTGTGCTGGGGGCTGCTGCTGGTGTGGGAGATGCTGCTCGATGTGTGTCTGCTCCAGACAAACCACCTCCTGGGGACCAGCTACGGGCTTGGGTTTGTGTTGAGATGGAAAGCATGAATGACTCTTCTAGACAACTCCTCTCCTTCCGCATCAGAGGCTGAATCCCTTCCTGCCCCTGTGTTGGGCTCGTGGGAAGGAAGAAGATGAAAACCCCCCCAGACAATCCTTAACCTCATGCCAAACCCCCCGCTGCCTCCCGCCTTGGGTGTACGCTCTGCTCTTGCCTGGCTGGCCTCTACAACAGACTCATAGAAATGTGAAATGCCCGAGAGTATTTGTGTCTCAAGAACTGACAGAATGGGCCCAGAGGGATGGGGACAGCTGAGAATTAATTAGGAGCTGTTGGTTTAATTAGTAGTGTCTCAGTGTATTTGTGCATGAGGACTGGGCGCCGGGGGAGTAGTGTGTCTTGTGAGCTTCCAGCGTTCCTGCTTAGAGGACGAACCCTTTGTGTCTGCGGTTGTACTGGTGTGATTCTGTGTAATGCCATCAGTACAAAGGCCTCATCCTGCCCCTCGTTGGGGTCTCAGCTTCCTCGGTGTCTACTTTTCATTAAGTTTTTCTAGGAATTATCCAGCTTCTATCAAACTGCTTGAGAGTAACTTGCTCTGTCTGTGGGTCTCGCTGTTTCCCAGGATTTCTGTTTTCCCAGCACTGTCTGGTCTGGCTATACTGACAGTGGGGGGGTAACCCCAAACCCATCATCCTCCTCCAGATCCAGGGCAGGGGCTTCACAGAGCCAGAAGATCTCAGGACATACCAAACCTTGTGATCTTTGTTGAACGCGGAGGTTCCACTCTGGGGTAGAGCGGTGGTGGGGTGTGTCGAGGTGGCCTCCTGCAGCCGCTGCCACAGCCCCTTGATCCCCTGCAGGTCCCCACTGCCATCGGTTGGGGAGTGGTCGGGGCTCGGGGTGATCCATTGCCCCCTTTTCCCGGGGCTGTTTCTGGCCCCTGGAGCATGCAGGGCTGGGGGGATGAAAGCAGCTTGTTCCCAGCTCACAAGATGCTCTCGGTCCCTGCAGCTCTGGGTGTACAGATGGGAGCTTGATGGAATCTAATTGAAATGTGGTGATAGCTGCCTGCCGCGGCTCTGACGGAGAGGGATGAGGAAAGGGGGCTCTGGCTTCCCATGGCTGGTTTCTATGAAATTGAGACTTCTCTGATGCAGACTCGCTTGTCTCTCACAGCACTTTCTCACTCTCTGCTCCCCTGTTGTCTGTATCCAGGCACGCACAAGTTTTCCAAAGGGTATCTCAGACCCCGGGTACCCTCTGAGCCCTAACGAACACCTGCCCTGGTCCTTTACGCTTCATGCGGTCAGTGCCGACACACAGCGTGGCCGTACCATCCATCTCATCCCACGCTTGTGGGGCCAGGCACCCCCTTCCCTGCAGCAGGGGTGGCTGGAGGCTCTGGGTCCAACAGACACGGCCAAGGCTGTGTGCTGACTCGAGTAGGCTTCAGCTGGCAAAGACCCAGGGCTGTTCCTAATTGCCGTTTCAGAGCTCAGTCACCGGCTCTTTGTGCGTCCTTGCAGAAGAAGGGGAATGATGGGATGGTCAGTTTGTCCTGGGTAGGCTGCTGCTAAATGCAACAGCCACCATGACTGCTTGTGCTGCTTCCCACCCCGGAAAACCCAAACCAACCAACCTGTTGGCATCTCCTTCACCGCTCTTGCTGCCCGTACCTGTTGCAGTGGGTGTGTGACATGGATGGGACTAAGCCGGTGGGTGTCATTTGGGATTGGGGCTGGCCCTGCTGCTGAGTGCAGGGAGGTGGTAAGACTCTGCTTGCTCAGCACGTGAGTGGATTTTGGAAGCGGGGATGTGCACGCACAGCCTGCCATTGGCAAGCAGGGGGATGCGTGTCCTCTGCTTTCCTCTTGCCCAAAATGCAACCCCAGCTCCCCCAAGGAGGGCAGCTCACTGGGTCACCAGGAAAGGCAATTTGAAGTCTGTGACTGCTCTCCTTAAATCACCTTGGAAGAAGTCAGACATGCCCAGCTCCTGGCATCTCTATTTTTACTTTGTGCAGAGATGGATATGGCTGAGCTGTCTCCTTTTATTTCCAGCGTTTGGCGCGTGCTGTAGCGCATTGCTTAAGATGTGTCTGGCTGGATGCGAAGCTTCCTGCTTCCCTGAATCCCCCGGGGACTGCAGGGGTGAAGGGCTCTTGTCTTCTGCATGGCTTCATAATTCATTTATTCTCTGCTTGCTGCTCTTTGCCTCCCCCTTCCACTTCCCTTTCAGTTTTTGGACTTTTTTTTCCTGTATTTATTCAAAGCAGCCTGGGTAAACAGGGAGCAGGAGCGTGGTAACTGGGGCCACTGGTAGCACTGGATTCCAGAGGCGTTTTTACTGGGTTTCTGATACTGGAACTGGCCTGTTCTGATGTAGAAACTTGAAACTTTTTTTATTTGCTCTATCTGCAGCTTGGCACAGAGATTTCCCTGGAAAGGCTCAGACTGTGCATTTCGCTTCCTGACAGCCAGGCTGACGAGCTTTGCACCTCAGGTGGCTCCAGTTGCAGCAGCTCTGATGGTGCCAGTTTGCCAGACCTGTCCCTCCGACGCCGTTTTCAGCTTGCAGCTGCCCCCAGCACCGCGTGCCCGAGTTGTGCCTGTCAGCTGCCCCTGTCCCTCCTCCTGCTTGTAGGCAGGAGCCCCTACATTATAGCCGGGCAAGTCCCCGCTATCTTCCTCTGCCCATGGGATGCTTGTGGCGAGGCTGATTTCATGGTTAGCTGCTCCAAAACCTGGTTAGGAATAAGATAAATGGTTTGACCTGTTGAACTGGATGCTCTGAGACCTCTTGGATAACCTGGGGGGATTGAGAGCCCTGCACTGCCAGGCTGTCCCACTGGGGCTTGCTCTGTGGCTGTGGGGATGAAATGGGGGGGCTCTCTGGCTGCGTGGGCTGGCTGCCCCCAGCATCACCCACCCTGGGGGTCTGCTGGCTCCTCCAGGAGCCTGGGGGATGAGCTGGGACGTGTGATCCCCATATCCAGCCACAGCCCCACTCTCGGCTGGGGGGCAATGCATATGCTGTCGTCCGCCCCATCTCTCCCTCCGTGATTCAGGGGGAATCTCATGTTTCTGGAGTAGGTTGGAGAAGATGCTCTTTAACAAATCCTGTGCCCCCTGAACTGCTCCAAGGCTTGTCCTGCAGTGACCTGGTGTGCCTGGTGATGGTCCTCTGGCAGCTTTGGAGAGCATAGAGAGGGGAGAGTTTCTCCATTGCTGTGAAATTGCCTTCAAGCTTTCCAGTGTTGCTTTCTGCCCCTTCGGTTGCCCTCATACACCTGGAATGGCAGCCCCAGGGTGTGTGATGGTCAGGAACGTGGCTGGAGAGGGCTGCCCTCGGTGGGGACGCAGGACCGGGACCCCGAGAGCCCCAGAGCTCTCCCTCCAGGAGCTGCACCTCCTCTGTAGGCGCAGGCTGGCTGCCACCATGCCAGATTGGGGTGTCGGTGGTTAGTTGACGGGAGCTGCCAGCTCCTGTGCCTGTGGTGGGGAACTCGATGAAGAACTTGTTAGCTATCTGCAGTGAGACTTTTAGACATGGTCTGACTTTAGGCCTGATGGTTATAGGGGGTCTGCAGCAGGGACCACCAGCCAAGGGTTGGCTCTGAGTGTGGATCTGCTGGTCTGCAAACCCCCCGCCTTGGATTACCGGGTCCCTATGGGAAGGGAGATGGGCCATAGTGTGTGTGTGCTTGAATGTGCCCACACCCCTGCCTCCCAGGAACAGGGGTGCCTCAGCACCGCAGTGCAGCAAGCAGGCTTGAGTTAAAGACTGTCATCCCCTTATCTGGGTGTTGGAACAGATGGTGGGGATCTGGAAACCTCTCTGTGGTGAACGGAGGCTGAGGGGAGCCTGTTCAGGGGCTGTTCCTCCTGAAGGATGTGAAGGTTCTCCAGTTCTTGGTTGGGTTTTTCTCACTCGTGTGAAAATGTGGGAGTCGAGTTGTTGAGTCTGGCTTTGATTTGACTGGAGCCATCTGAGTTATCTGGGCTAACTCGGAGCAGGGCAGGCTGGTCGTGAGCCTGGAGACATGGTGGTGTGTCAGAGGTAGAGGAATGAGAACTGGTACCAACGTGTGGGTACGCAGGATGCCACCCTGCTAAAACTGCTCCCTGTTCTTTCTGATGCTGAAACCCCTCCATGGGCTCTGCCATCTGGAAAAGGAGATGGATGTCACCCGGGGTGTGCAGGGGGTTTGCTGTGATGGTTTGCTTCAGGAGGGGACCCGTGTCTGCCCAGACCAGGCGTGCTGGGACCAGGCATGCTGTATGCCCTGTTGCTGGCTATGATCTCCTCTTGTTTCTCTGCCTTGGACGTGCTGGCTCACATCATGGACACCAGCAAGTGAGTGATGTATTGATGTCTGGTTAATGAGAGTTGGCATCTGGAGCTGCTTATCCTTTGTCCTTGTGCAGCACTGTGACTGCAGCGAGCTCTGCTGTTCAAAGTCCCGATCAGGCTGTGAAGGTATGGCAGGAGATCTGATGGGGGGAGGCTGTTCTTCAGTGTGGGGTTAGAGACTTTAAGCCCCGAGGAGCCCATTCCACCTGAATGCATGTAGCAAAGCCCTGGTAAGGGAGGTTGGGGTAAGAACTTTGCATTCCCCCTGCTGTCAGGGCTGGGTTTGGGTTTTTTTCTTTCCACCCTGTTTTGGGTCAGCATAGAGGACAAAGTCACGCTGGCCAGGCAGGTGCTCTGAAGAGCTTGTCCAAGGTGGTTGCAAGCAGCAGCCTGCAGCATGTGGGTAGGTAGTGAGAGCAGCATGGCTGAGGAGGCATGGGGAACAGGGACAGCAGAGCTCTGAAGCCAACAAAGTGGTGGCCTGCCTCCCAGGGAGATGCTTCCTCTGAGATGTGGCTTGAATACAGGGGAGCAGATGGGTGAAATGGGAAAAGAGTCTGTCTGGTAATTCCTGCCACCTTCCTGCCAGCAGAACTGTTCACCTGGCAAATCCGGTGAGGGAGTTCTGTGGGATCCATTAAAGCTGTTGTGAAGTGTGGTGAGAATCAGGACAGGAGACGTTCAGGCTGGGACAACCCTGAAGACCCGGTTTGTGCTGCGATAGGTCTGCCTGCATCCCTCCTGCATGGGAGTAGCACCACAGATCATCTCCTGCGGTGCAGCAAGGCCAGTCTGTCACGTTTGTCTGTCTCTGTGCTCCAGTGTCGGCATCAGAGCTTGATTTCAACCTGCTGTGAATGGACTGGGACTAACTGAAATTTCTGGTGGGTAGCTCTTCTGAAAGCCACAGAGCTCATCCGAAAGCCATGCTGCAGGGCGAGCTCTGGGGTGACTTTCCCAAGGCAAGGCACAGAAATTACTCTCCTTGCTTTGGGAGGGTCAGATGGCATCTCAGATGCTTCCAGACCTCGCTGTGTGGTTTTGCTGTGAGCCCCATGTCTAACAGGAGGAGGAAGCCACTCGCCTGAAGTGGTGTCTGGCTTCTGAGAAGCAAACTCCTTATCAGTGTGATCGGAGGTCCTGATGCAGGACAGGCGTTAATGGGCACAGAGCTTCTGCTGCAATCCTTTGAAGCAGAGACTGACCCTGAGATGTGGGAGCAGGCTGTCCCGTGTCAGTGGCTGGGCTCTGAACTCAAGCAGCAGCAGTTCAGGCTGCACTGGGGGATCCAGTGCTCTGCTGCAGACAGGGCTGTACACCTTGGTTAGTGGGCTGATGGGCTTGTGCCGAATGTGTCTCTCCTCCCAGGGATGGTGGGATGCTCGGTGGGATGCCCGGCTCCTGGTGGGCTGGGAAGCAGGAGAGTCCTCTGCTGCTCATCCCTGTCTGGACCCAAGCACCTGAGTGTATCGGGAGCATCGCTGGCACAAAAGGTCTCTGTTGTCAGCCCAAGTGCTGGGGCTGATGCACATATTGGGAGGGGACATTGCTTCATTTGGGAGAAGACTGGAGGGAGGGTTACCTCTCAGGGAGATGAAATCACTGCTGCACAGGGCTTTCACAGTGCAAGGAGGCCAGCTCGAGGACTTCAAAGGTGGTAACATCTGGGAATAGCACTGGGCTACCACGGAGTGTGCGATAGTGCTGAGAGTAAGGGGAAAACATGCTTCTGAAATGAAAGTGTGACCTGATTCCTTTGCTCCATTATTCCACTGAGTGTGTTTTTATGAAGCACTGCTCCTGCACAAGTCCACAATACCTGAAGCAAGTCTGAACCTGAGGTTTTGCTTTCTCCCAGTGCTCACATGTGCTTTCTCTCACCAGCCATCAAGGTGAGCTGCGTTGGATCCTGCGGGGTGTCGAGCAAGATCAATGACACAGCGTGGGCCATGGAGGAGCAGTACTTCAACAGCACGCTGTCGCTGGCAGACAAAGGTAAGGTCTGAGGGACGTGGTGGCAATCTAGGATTCTGAGATCACCAAGACTTCAGCATCTTCTTGATATGAAATACCCCTTTGCAGGCTGCCTTGGCCTGTGCGCTGAGGATAGGAGCCAATATTAGAGACTACAAGAGCTTAGAAGGAGCTGTGCAGAGAGGCATCCTGAATAGCTCAGAACTTGGCAGCCACCCTGCAAACACTGCTTACATCCTCTGGCCCTGGTCTGCCTGAAACGGGGCTGCCAGCGGTGACTTCTCCGCTGTTTCAAGACCCTGTGGGTTCACCCTGCTCTGCTTCCTATGCATGTTTTCCGTAGTGGTCACAAAACCCTGATCAAAGCTGGTCCATAGAAGGCAGTTGCAGGCCAGGAGTAGCTAACATCGAAAGGGATACAGATGTGTCACTTGTCCTCCAAGAGAAATGCTGAGAGCATGGCAGGAACAGCCTGGGGCAGTTCCACCACAATGCCCTGCAAGCCGAGATGCCCAGAGATAGCGACGGGGTTGTATTATCCTGTGGGGTAAAGTGACACTGGCAGCCTCTGGGGAATCCAGGCTCGAATTAATGCTGTCTTTCTGCTGTTAAATAGGTCAGGCTTACCACAAATAATTCATGCTGTACCCTGAAATCAAGACATGCCAGTATTCACCTGCTGAAGGCAGTGGCTGTAGCAGTAACTAAAGTGGCAGAAGTCCAGGGTAGAAGCAGCTCAGCTCTCTGCTGCTGTTTTATCTAATAACAGGAAATGGGTAAAACCAAAGTGGCAGTTTCTGCTAGCTCAGCAATTTTTCAAGCAGAGCTTTTAGTGTCGGGGGGAGTCTGACCTCATCCTGGCAGCAAATGGAGAGAGTGCTGCTTGCTCTCAGGTCCTGGGGAAGGGAGACGGTTGGCTGGCTGGCCCCTTGGCTTGGCTCGTAGCCTGGGGGCTGCAGTTGGAGGTAAACTGCCTGGGAGGGCAGTGAGA
>VZTO01027387.1:126911-139094 GCA_013400615.1 Syrrhaptes paradoxus
TGTCTAACAGGAGGAGGAAGCCACTCGCCTGAAGTGGTGTCTGGCTTCTGAGAAGCAAACTCCTTATCAGTGTGATTGGAGGTCCTGACGCGGGACAGGCGTTAATGGGCACAGGGCTTCTGCTGCAATCCTTTGAAGCAGAGACTGACCCTGAGACGTGGGAGCAGGCTGTCCCGTCTCGGTGGCTGGGCTCTGAACTCGAGCAGCAGCAGTTCAGGCTGCACTGGGGGATCCAGTGCTCTGCTGCAGACAGGGCTGTACACCTTGGTTAGTGGGCTGATGGGCTTGTGCCGAATGTGTCTCTCCTCCCAGGGATGGTGGGATGCTCAGTGGGATGCCCGGCTCCTGGTGGGCTGGGAAGCAGGAGAGTCCTCTGCTGCTCATCCCTGTCTGGACCCAAGCACCTGAGTGTATCGGGAGCATCGCTGGCACAAAAGGTCTCTGTTGTCAGCCCAAGTGCTGGGGCTGATGCACATATTGGGAGGGGACATTGCTTCATTTGGGAGAAGACTGGAGAGAGGGTTACCTCTCAGGGAGCTGAAATCACTGCTGCTAAGGGCTTTCACAGTGCAAGGAGGCCAGCTCGAGGACTTCAAAGGTGGTAACATCTGGGAATAGCACTGGGCTACCACGGAGTGTGCGATAGTGCTGAGAGTAAGGGGAAAACATGCTTCTGAAATGAAACTGTGACCTGATTCCTTTGCTCCATTATTCCACTGAGTGTGTTTTTGTGAAGCACTGCTCCTGCACAAGTCCACAATACCTGAAGCAAGTCTGAACCTGAGGTTTTGCTTTCTCCCAGTGCTCACATGTGCTTTCTCTCACCAGCCATCAAGGTGAGCTGCGTTGGATCCTGCGGGGTGTCGAGCAAGATCAATGACACAGCGTGGGCCATGGAGGAGCAGTACTTCAACAGCACGCTGTCGCTGGCAGACAAAGGTAAGGTCTGAGGGACGTGGTGGCAATCTAGGATTCTGAGATCACCAAGACTTCAGCATCTTCTTGATATGAAATACCCCTTTGCAGGCTGCCTTGGCCTGTGCGCTGAGGATAGGAGCCAATATTAGAGACTACAAGAGCTTAGAAGGAGCTGTGCAGAGAGGCATCCTGAATAGCTCAGAACTTGGCAGCCACCCTGCAAACACTGCTTACATCCTCTGGCCCTGGTCTGCCTGAAACAGGGCTGCCAGCGGTGACTTCTCCGCTGTTTCAAGACCCTGTGGGTTCACCCTGCTCTGCTTCCTATGTGTGTTTTCCGTGGTGGTCACAAAACCCTGATCAAAGCTGGTCCATAGAAGGCAGTTGCAGGCCAGGAGTAGCTAACATCGAAAGGGATACAGATGTGTCACTTGTCCTCCAAGAGAAATGCTGAGAGCATGGCAGGAACAGCCTGGGGCAGTTCCACCACAATGCCCTGCAAGCCGAGATGCCCAGAGATAGCGACGGGGTTGTATTATCCTGTGGGGTAAAGTGACACTGGCAGCCTCTGGGGAATCCAGGCTCGAATTAATGCTGTCTTTCTGCTGTTAAATAGGTCAGGCTTACCACAAATAATTCATGCTGTACCCTGAAATCAAGACATGCCAGTATTCACCTGCTGAAGGCAGTGGCTGTAGCAGTAACTAAAGTGGCAGAAGTCCAGGGTAGAAGCAGCTCAGCTCTCTGCTGCTGTTTTATCTAATAACAGGAAATGGGTAAAACCAAAGTGGCAGTTTCTGCTAGCTCAGCAATTTTTCAAGCAGAGCTTTTAGTGTCGAGGGGAGTCTGACCTCATCCTGGCAGCAAATGGAGAGAGTGCTGCTTGCTCTCAGGTCCTGGGGAAGGGAGACGGTTGGCTGGCTGGCCCCTTGGCTTGGCTCGTAGCCTGGGGGCTGCAGTTGGAGGTAAACTGCCTGGGAGGGCAGTGAGAAATGTTCCTGCCTGATTTTGGATGTGGCACTGAGCACAGCCAGCGAGCCCAGCTGTGAATGTCAGGGTAGCAAAATCCCAGAGGCTTTATAAGGTGCTGCAGCTTCCATGAGTTGGGAGCTGGAGGCTGTGAACGTTTGTGGACTTCTGGAGAGGTTTAAACCTGCAACTGCACTGAAAAATGCACCTTCCAGCTTTTGTTTCTAATATTTAATGGTTGAAGGGAGAGCTGTGATATTGTGGTTGGTTCTGTCCTGGTAATGCTGAGCAGTGGTAAAAGCCACCCAGGAGGTAGGAGTGGGAAGAGGGGGGTGTGCTGTGTGTTGGTTTTGCAGCCCCTGGGAAATGTTGATAGCTGCTTCGGTGGTTGGTTCTTGTCAGGTTGCCCTTGGGAGCCATCCTCTTGGCAACTAGGATCAGTGTGGACTGGGAAGGATGGAAGGAAAATGCATCGATGGCTACAGGCTTTCATGGCTCTGAAGTGTCCCCTTTGAAGGGCTGAATTCCCAAGATGGGCACAGTTTGGTATTCCCAGCTCTTAAACTGGTCGTGGAAAGCCCCAGCCTTTTGGCACTTAATGTTCTGGGACCCAGACTCCCGTGTATCTCCCCGTGCAGTGTTGCTATCTGTCAACTGCCAGCATTGCAGGCTGCCAGGCAGGGACTTGAGCGGGCGGCAGGGCTGGGCTGCTGGCTCTGCGCTGGAGCCGATGTGGGGCTGGCAGCTGCCTGGCTGCGTGCCTGCGACGCGATGGGGACAAAACGGGCCAGCTCAAGGCTTCCAGAGCTGCCGCAGCTCCAGACAAGTGAGGCAAGTGCATGACTTATCAGAGACATAATGAATTGAAGGGAAAATGTGTCCCATGGGGCTGCAGAGTCCTGCGCTGGAAAGCTGAGGTGTGTTGTAATGTCGTTACTCTCCTGTCTTGCAAAGCTACGGTGCAATTACGGGGGAAAAGCCTGGTCCCAGCTACCAGGAATCAATCTGGAGCGGTGTGCCAGGTACTGACAGTCACTGCCCTGTGCTCTTCTGCTTTTCATGTCAAAGTGGACACAGCCAAAGCCCTCGGCCTTTCCCAGCTGCAGGGAAGCAGATACGGAGCGGGTGGGCAGTCCTGGTGCGTGGGATTGCAGCCAAGGGCACCGCTCGCGGGGCGTTCGCTCTGTGTGTGACTGGTACAAGCTCCGGACCTTTTGTCCTGGACTTGCCATGTTTGCCGCGTGTCCTTCTTCCCGTTCCCCGAGGAGGCAGGGCAGCACATGATGGGACAGGGCAGCGTTGGTGCTGCCTTTGGACCCGAGTCCTCCTCCAGAGACAGCTTTGAAACCATCCCTTGCGATTGCTGCGCTGGCCGGTGCGGATATGGAAACAAAAGCACTGGGGGCTGGCACCGCTCCAGCCTGCAGCGCGGGGAAGCGAGATAACTGTCTGCTGTCGCAGCCCTCGCCGTGACATTGATGCATGTCCGGGCTGGCAGAGCAGCAGGGAAGCCGGGCTGCTTCTCCATGGCTCTCTCTCCGCGCGTGCCTGTCTCTGTCTGTCTGTCTGCTGCGTGCCTGTCTGTCTGTCTGCCTCCTCCGAGGGGGCTGCGGGCAGCGCGGTGTCCTGGCATGGCACAGCCCTGCAGCCAGGCAGGGGCAGGGATTTTTTAGGGGAGTCATGCAATGGCCTCATGGATGTGAGCAGCAGGACAGGGCCTCGGCACTGACTCAGCCGTGGTGTTTTTAGGCTCCCCAGGAATAGCTCTCAGCTGCTCCAGCCTTTCCTGAGCAGCGTGTGAAGGAGCTTCAGACAGATGGACTGACAGCCCGTGGTGCCTGCTCCGCTCCGGGCGGGGCTGTCCCTTTCCCTGCGGCTCTGGCAAGGACTGTTTGGCAGGGACAGGCTGCTCCGGTGTCTGGCAGAAAAGTGGTTTGAGGTGGAGCCGCACCCAGTGCTGTGGGTGCTCCCTGGGGTGCTGCCCTGCAGGTCTGACACCCGGCGGGGAGGGGAAACTGAGGCAGGCTGGCTCTGCTGGCTCCTGGGCACGGGGTGTTGAGCTCACAGATGGTGACGGCAGGAGCCCCGGGTGCGGGTGAGTTAAGGGAGTTGGAAGCGTTTCCGAACAAGGGCTCAGCCACCGGCCCACACACCAGCACTCGACTCCTTCCCTGGACAGCATCTCACAGCCGCCGGCGAAACGCAGGAAGCACCACGAGCAAAGGTTACTGCGGCTGCGGAGAAATACTGCGGTGGCATGTGGGACGCTCCTGCCATGTGTGTAAAAACACACAGAAAGCCCGTGAGGTGATAGGTGCTTGTTCTTTCGGGGGGGCTGGCTGTGCCCTCCCGTCCTTCTCACGCCGTGAAAAGCAAACAGCAGAAGGGAGGGCAGGGGCTGCGCGGGGCCCCGTGCGTCAGGTGCAGGGGCTGGTTTTCTGTGTGTTTTCCCTTACAGCAATGCTGCTCCCTCTCCCTTTTAAACCTGTGCATTAAAAAAGCAAAGGGAGCACCGTGTTCGGGGCTTGGGGGCGAGCTTGCAGCCAGAGGGCGATGCCAGGCTCCCCCCTGGCACCATCCCCAGCATTCTTGCAGAGGGCTCATCCAGCTTTAAAGGTCTGCTCACATAGAGGGAAGATCCCAGGTGTCCCCAAGGCTACGCAGCCAACGTGTCTCCGTCTCGCCCGTCCCTGGTGAGCGGCTTGCGCTTCAGCAGGGCCACAGCAGCGCTGGCACCTGGGGGGGGGACGGTGCAGGGAGGCCGGCGCAGCCTGAAAAACAACCCACGTCGCTCTCTCCCTTCCCACATCCTGAGCAGTAACTTCAAAAATAGTGAGCTGTGCTCTTTGAGGACGCATGGGGGGAAGGGGAGCGGAGGCTTGCAAAACTATTGAAGCTCTGATTGCTCTAACAGTGACTCCACGCCTCACCCACAAACCTTTGCATTGAAATTAGGGAGGGGGCAGGTCGTCCTCTGTAGCATCAGCTGTTGCTTGTATTACACACTGGTGTGTGTGGTGTTGATTTTTTTTTAAGGGTGTACATTGTATGAGAAAGGAAGCAGGCCCTGAAATAACCCAGATGCCCGCTTTGCAATGTAAGGTACTTATTTAAGGCACTGGCCTCATCCTTAATTTTCCTTCTCACTCCTCTTCAGAGCAGCATCCAGGGTGCGGAGGGTTCAGCCTTGCCCCGGGAGGACCCACAGCTTGGTGGTGGGTGGTTTCGCTGCAGAGGACCCTGCTCACACCTGTGCTGCTGCAGTGCTTGTCCCCACTCGAGCAGTGTGGTGACTGTGCTCCAGGTTCATGCTCCGGGAAAAGCCTCTCGCTGGGGCTGGCCAGGGCTGAGCAGGAGCTGGAGGCGAGCTGGGGATTGCGCAGGGACTGTGCCGTAGCCTTGGCAATAACACGCCGGCCAGCGGTTTAATGAACTCGGCTCTGTACATAAAAGCTGCTGGAAAGTGCTGAGTGTACCAGCTGGTCTGGAGCCTCTCGCCGCCTCGCTGCTCCGGTGGCTGGGGACATCTGCTAGCACTGGGGAGGTCACAGTCCACGTGTGGCTCTTGGGGACGGCTCATTATTTGCTCCCCAGAGGGGACGCCAAGGCAGGATTTGCTTTTCTGGCTTGGCTTGGGTTTGACTTGGACACTTGCTCCCTGATGCTGGTTTTGCTTTGATCCTCTTTTTGTAAATAAATGCAGTAGGGGTGGGAGGAACCTTGCAAGTGTGGGGAGGTGCGTTTCGGGTTTCTCTAGGTGTCAGCGGTGCAGGAGATAAAGTACAGCAGTTGCAGCGAGTGCAGAATAGTACTGTTTGTACTCGCTGCTCTCAGACAGAGATGCTTCTCTTGATGCAATATAATGGAGTAATTCAGCTCTGCTCCTGCTCCTCTCCTCTGCTGCAGCTCTGGCATCATTCAGCTGGAGACGAGCAGGTCCATCATGTGCCTGCACCCACTCGGGGCTGTTTCCCCTCTATTTCCGACTGCACACGCAGCTCTTGCCCCGTGGATGGGTTGTGCATTCAAGGACAGACTCTTTTGTTCACCCCCATTTAGATCCCGCTTGTACCTGAGCTGAACCCGTGCAGGGAGCTGGCTGTAATTTCCGGCTGACCTTACTTTTGGCAGCTTGTTAGTTAGCTAGAAGGCGCTGCGGGGAATTCCTGGCTGCCCCACGCGTGTCCTTTGCTGGCAGATCTCATGCACAGAGCTAAAAAGGAGCAGCTGCGCATCACCTCTTCCCTGGGGTGGATTTCTGCCGGCCTGGCACAACACCCTCATGGCCAACAGTCTGCACAGGGTGATGATCCTGGCTTTCAGCTGAATTTAAAAAGTTTAGTGACCTGTCTAAGGAGGCATTGAGAGACTTGGGTCTCTGAATGATTCTGTGAGCAGGAGGTAGCAAAGCAGCGAGTGATGCTCCTGGCCAGCCCCTGGCTGGATGGGAGCAGGAGGATGCCCATGGGCAGCGGGGAGCCGGTGAGGATGTGCTGATGCCAGCTCCTGGCTGCACGGTGCCGNTTTTCTGTGCTCAGGAATGATTCTGCGAGCAGGAGGTAGCGAAGCAGCGGGTGATGCTCCTGGCCAGCCCCTGGCTGGATGGGAGCAGGAGGATGCCCGTGGGCAGCGGTGAGCTGGTGAGGATGTGCTGATGCCAGCTCCTGGCTGCACGGTGCTGCCAGGTTTGGGAGCGGTAACTGCAGGTTCAGCCCAGGAAAACCTCATGGAAGGAGCTGCAATCACCTTGGGTCTCAGCAGCTTCCTCAGCACTTCCCGATTTCTTGCCTCAATAGATCACTGTTAATCCTCAGAGGGTTTTTTGCAGCATTGCCATACCGCCAGCTCCTACTAATTCATTGAAAATGTCACTGAAAGATGCTGACACAGATTTGTAAGCGCTGGAGCCTTTACTCTGGGCTCTCTGGTGTGTTTTCTTCCTCTCTCTGTACCTCCCGTGTTACAGAAAGGTTTATCTTGGCAGCATTAAGCTTATCAGAGTGCTGGAGGTTGTTCCTGCTGTGTGTTTGCGTCCATGCAAATCCGGCGTGAGCATGTTGCTGCTTTGAACGGGAGCTCAGAGCCTGCTGGGGATTGTGCTCCCTCGCTGCCGTATGGCAGCTCTGCTCGGCTGAGTGCTGCTCGGGAGCAGGAGAGCTCTCGTTCGAGCAAAACTGAGCTGAGCTAAATGCCAAGTCTTTCCCTGGTAGGTCTGTGTGTGCTGGCAGGTCACTCTTCTGGCTGTCAGCTGCTCCCTCCGAGGCACCTGTGTCTGCTGAGGGATGGCACCAGCAAATGTGTGTGTTTACCCTCATTTGTTGCAGTTTGTAATCCTCTGCATCAGCTTCATTCACCAGAGACTGGATTGGAGTCCTCACGCTGAAGCTGCAGTGGCCCAGCATCACCTGGAGTGCCCTGGCACTGCCAAAATTAATGCTGACATCTCTGATACAGCCTCCTGCGAGCTGGAAGAGTTCTGACCTTCTTGGTTACATCTAATAATCAATTTTTGGGTCTGCAATGGTGGACAAGGAGAGACAGGAAGGCAGGGGCACGCAGGGTGCTGGCTGGCAGGACTGCAGCGACAGGGACCGTTCTTTCAGTATCTGGGGAGTCGGTGTCCTGTAGCACAGGGCAGAGGCAGGGCTGCTTGTTTCTCCACCTGAAAGTGCAAAACACAATCCTGCTGCTTTCCTGCTCTGCCTGGAGACCCTCGAGAGGAGAGTACCCGAGCTGCACATCAGCAGCACTGGTACCAGTCTAACTTGGCACCTTTGTAGGAACTCACCTTCCCCAGGGAGCAGGAGGGCTGATTTTAGGCAGCAGGAAGACAACATTGCAGGGGGGCTAGCAGGCTTCAGGCACCTTTCCGTGCTATGTGATTTGGCCAGCACAGTTAGTGCATCCCTTGCTAAGTAGCCAGAGAGAAATTGCCATATGGCCTGGCCTGCTGTTCCTCTGCTAGAAGAACAAAAAAATACCTGTACTCCAAAGTTGCAGCCTGTTCCTGCTCTAGAGCAGCAGCATCCATGTGTGCCGCAGGAGGGAGCAGAGCTGCTGTGTCTGCGTGGCTGGTACCGGCCGGCAGAGCTGGCAGTGGGGCAGGAGCCCCATTTAAGCTGCTCCCAGGCTCCTGTGCCTGGGGTGGAGAGACACCTTCCAGGCTCCTGGTTCATAGATAGAATCACAGGATGGTTTGGGTTGGAAGTGACCTTAGAGATCATCCCACCCCCTGCCATGGGCAGGGACACCTCCCACTAGCCCAGGTTGCCCAAAGCCTCATCCAGCCTGGCCTTGAACCCCTCCAGGGATGGGGCATCCACAGCTTCTCTGGGAAACCTGGGCCAGCACCTCACCACCCTCACAGTAAAAAAATTCTTCCTAATATCTGATCTAAATCTGCCCTCTTTCAGTTTAAACTAGTAGTCGTGGCTACAGAGCAAACAGCACCCTCTTTGGGGGATGGAGGGAGCGATACACTGGATGTCCATCTTTTTTGCTGGACTCTAACCATGGATGAAGCCTGGCGAGGCAGAGCTGTGTGTCGTGCTGCCGCTGCCCAGCCCTGCAGCCTGCTGTGTGCTCAGACGTCTGGGCTGCCTCTGCCAGCGCACCGGAGCGTGAGATTTCACAGGGGTGAGTAATAAGGCTCGGCTGAGGCTGTCGTGTTTGTGTGTCGGTGACCAAGGCATCTCCCAACCCTCTTCTGGCTTCTCCTCCTCTGGCACTGACCTGGAGGTCCTGGCTGTGCCGTGGTGGCAGTCAGCCTTGCGGGGACTGAGGCTGCCTGGGTCTGCTGGCTCCCCAGGGTGGAGGAGCTGGGGCTGGGGGAGCCAACCTGGGAGGAAGCGTTTGGCAGGTGTCCCTGTGGTGGCACTGGTTTGAACACGCAACCCAGGCAGATCTGGCCCCACCGGTACTGTAGGACTGGCCTGTTTGCATGGGTCAAACTGAGAAAGCTGCAAAACAGCCCTGGGAAGGCCCGGTGGGACACAGCAGGTAGGGCTTGGTGTCCTTGTTGGTATGTGGCTGGTTCCTCCTGAACCCCAGCCCTGCCCTGCTCTCATGCCGGCTGCCAGAGGACCTTTCCCAGCCCTTGGCTGGCTGCTGGCAGGGCAGGGCATGGGCAGGCAGCTTCCCCTCGCTCTCAGGGGCATGATGGCTTTGAAGGGCTGGTGACTTCCCCTGGCTGCCAGCTCCGGCCGGGCACGGTCCTGGCAGCACCGGCCAGGGCAGCTGCACTGCTCAGGAGAGAGTCCAAACCCTTCCAGCACCTGGGCTGCGGCAGAGTAAGCTCGACTTGGGTCGTGTGTTTACCAGCATAAATACAGACGTGTGGTCATTCCCCCACACGCGGTTATGACTGTGTCATGTTTTCCTGTGTGGTTGTGCAGCGGCGTGCTGCTTTGCAGCGAGCGTGGGGAAACCTTTGCGGATGAAAGCAGAGCTGTCTGCGGGGACAGAGCGGTGTGGCCAGCGGCCGGGTGGGCTCCGGGGCACGGTCAGCTTGGGTTTTGTGTGGGAACCCCACACAACACAGGGGAAACCCGCTGATCTCTGTCCCTCTACTGCACATCAGTGTGACCGGGGACACCCCGAGTGCTGTGGGACGGTGCTGCAGTGTCTGTTGCGACACGCAGGGCTGGGCGCGGGGCTGGGGTCCCTGTTGCTGGCGATGCTTTGCGGGCTCTGATGGTGCAGGGGAGCCCTGCCTGTGCCTGCCTGCATCACCAGGTACCTCCTGGGGACCCAGCAGAGGACTCAGCACCAGCCCTCTGGATGCAGGTGTTTCCTTTCTGCGCATGGCGAGTCCTCCCAGGCCTCCTCCACACCCACTGGTACAACCAACAGCCCCCATCCCCGTGTGGAGCCGAGGGGAGCGGCTGAGTTGTGATTCCAGACAAATCTCCGTTGATTCAGGGAAATCTGCAAGGTCATGCTCTGCTTTGCACTGTGAGGCGGCTCTTTGCGCTGTTAGCATGCTGTTGCTGCTCCTGCTCTCTGGGTTTGTTTTTTTCCAGGCTCTCTAGGGCAGCAGCTCCTTTCCCTCCAGGAATTTTGAGGGAGGATGTTTCCAAAGGCTGTGTGTGGGTGACCAGTCTTTGCCGTCTTGGCTTCTATCCGGAGCCCCACGGCAGAACCCTTCTAATCCAGCGACCTCTGATGCCTAATGACTTTCTCAAGGTATTTTTAGCTGCATGTAAACTCCAGGAAAAGCTTTTTTGCAGCCGAGCACACTGTGGCCTTTGTTCAGGCTTCTGGGAATGGGGAGGTAATGGCTCAGCGCGGCTGCAGTGGCTTGCACAGCCCTTTCCTGTCGCAGTGCGTTTGCAAAGTGCTCAGGAGCGTTGCAGCCTGCTGTGAGGGGATGTCGGAGACCCCTCGAGTGATGCTGAACTCCTGCTGACCTGCTCTCCCCCATGCACCGGCTGCGGTTTGCTTTGGCAAAGCTTCTGGTTCAGGAGCAGCGCAGAAAGGAGCGTTCAGAAAGGGCTGCTGCTCCCGGGTGTCTGCACGCCACGGTGGCCATCAGAGGAAACCTTCTCACCTCTGCCTGCTGCCAACAACCGTCCCTGTTGCAAAGTCAATTTGCAGGTGGAATTAGCACGTTAAATGTCCTGGATCTTTACTTGAAGCTTTTGAGGCTGGAGGAACAGGGGCTTCCCATGGGTTTTGTGGCCCCCTTGCTGTTTGGGGCTGGTGTCGTACAGTGGATGAGGCCAGGTAGGCAGAGCGGCTCTGTGTGCTGTACATGGTGCCACATCTTCCTGCCATGGTCCAAGGCATGTGTGTGGCTAGCAGGACACATGTTGTCTTGTCCTGCTGTTGCTGTGGCTGTGTGGGAAGGAAGAGCACCATGAGTGTCCCTTGCAGGGTGCCGAGGTGGCTTTTGCTGCTGTTTGCCATGTGAGAGGTTCCTGGGTGTTGGGGCAAGGTCCTCCTGTGTCCTGCGCATGCTTGCGACATGGCTGGGACGAGGGAGATTGCAGATTTTCCCTATTATGTCAAGACTAGCCAGCATTTGGAAATGGAAGCTCAGGCTTTAAGAGCTGAATTGACAGATGGAGAATTTAAAAGTAGTTGCCACCTCCCTGCCTGGTGTAAGGGGGGGACTCAGCTTGGGACTTGCCAGCTTTCCACCTGCCAAAGGCACCAGGCACATGCAAAAGACCGAAATGGTTTTGTGATCCCAGGCAAATCGGACACAGAGCCTCCAGTGGAGCCAGAGGAGCTCCTGCTGGGAGGGACAAACAGGAGCCTGGGGAAGAACTCGCCGTGGGGTTACTGCTAAATAAATATCTGCCTCTCCTCGGGCTCACACTCAGACAGTGTCACTCTGGGTTGTGTCTGGAGTCTGGTTTTCTTCATCTATTTTTATTAACTCTTCTCTCTGAAGTAGCCCTGGCACTGAACTCCCACACCTCTCCCACTTTCTTCACCAGCGGGCTCCTCGAAACGCCTGCTCCGGGCTGCTGAGGGCTCTGACAGCTGGGGCTGGGGGTCCCTGGTGGATGCTGGGCTGAGGGTGCTGCTGCCCCTTGTAGCCCCTCCACCAGTGACCTGCCCAAACAGCCTCCGTGCTCGNCCACTTTCTTCACCAGCGGGCTCCTCGAAACGCCTGCTCCGGGCTGCTGAGGGCTCCGACAGCTGGGGCTGGGGATCCCTGGTGGATGCTGGGCTGAGGGTGCTGCTGCCCCTTGTAGCCCCTCCACCAGTGACCTGCCCAAACAGCCTCCGTGCTCACAATAAGGCGAGAAATGTAGGTGTTCAGCTGAGGTCGGAGCTCTGTGAGCAGCCGGCTGTTAGCTGTGCTGGCAAACGGGATCGCCTTTGATGGCATCTGCGCCTGTGGGTAGGACCTGGGTGCTTGCTGGGAAATACCCTGAGTGGGGAGGATCTCAGGGCTGGCATAAAGATGCTTCTCCCTCTCTTTGGGGGAAAGACAGCGTGGGCTGGAAGGAGAGGGTCTGAAAACAAGAGCTACTGCTAATTGCCTGCAGCAGCTCTCTGCTTAATGGAGTGGAGAACAGAGCTGGCTGTGCTCCCCTGGCTCCCTGCTCGGCGCAGGGCTGAGGTCTCGTGGCCGCGAGCCAAGCACTGCTGCGATGTCTTGGGTCCATGTAAGCTGCCACGGGGGCACAACTTCAGTCTGGGGTAGGTGGTCTTAGAACTCATCGCTGGCCATGAGGAGCAGGGCCAGCCTTTTCCAGCCCTCGTGGGCTGCATGTTGCAGGCAGGAGCTGCAGGAGGGGTTTGCAGGCTGCTCGCTGCCCTGGCTGAGCGTGCTGTGAGCCA
>VZTO01027387.1:139376-149408 GCA_013400615.1 Syrrhaptes paradoxus
CCCTTTCCTGTCGCAGTGCGTTTGCAAAGTGCTCAGGAGCATTTCCAGCCTGCTGTGAGGGGATGTCGGAGACCCCTCGAGTGATGCTGAACTCCTGCTGACCTGCTCTCCCCCATGCACCGGCTGCGGTTTGCTTTGGCAAAGCTTCTGGTTCAGGAGCAGCGCAGAAAGGAGCGTTCAGAAAGGGCTGCTGCTCCCGGGTGTCTGCACGCCACGGTGGCCATCAGAGGAAACCTTCTCACCTCTGCCTGCTGCCAACAACCGTCCCTGTTGCAAAGTCAATTTGCAGGTGGAATTAGCACGTTAAATGTCCTGGATCTTTACTTGAAGCTTTTGAGGCTGGAGGAACAGGGGCTTCCCATGGGTTTTGTGGCCCCCTTGCTGTTTGGGGCTGGTGTCGTACAGTGGATGAGGCCAGGTAGGCAGAGCGGCTCTGTGTGCTGTACATGGTGCCACATCTTCCTGCCATGGTCCAAGGCATGTGTGTGGCTAGCAGGACACATGTTGTCTTGTCCTGCTGTTGCTGTGGCTGTGTGGGAAGGAAGAGCACCATGAGTGTCCCTTGCAGGGTGCCGAGGTGGCTTTTGCTGCTGTTTGCCATGTGAGAGGTTCCTGGGTGTTGGGGCAAGGTCCTCCTGTGTCCTGCGCATGCTTGCGACATGGCTGGGACGAGGGAGATTGCAGATTTTCCCTATTATGTCAAGACTAGCCAGCATTTGGAAATGGAAGCTCAGGCTTTAGGAGCTGAATTGCCAGCTGGAGAGTTTAAAAGTAGTTGCCATCTCCCTGCCTGGTGTAAGGGGGGGACTCAGCTTGGGACTCGCCAGCTTTCCACCTGCCAAAGGCACCAGGCACATGCAAAAGACCGAAATGGTTTTGTGATCCCAGGCAAATCAGACACGGAGCCTCCAGTGTGTCCTTGCCAGAGGAGCTCCTGCTGGGAGGGACAAGTAGGAGCCCGGGGAGGAACTCGCTGTGGGGTTACTGCTAAATAAATATCTGCCTCTCCTTGGGCTCACACTCAGACAGTGTCACTCTGGGTTGTGTCTGGAGTCTGGTTTTCTTCATCTATTTTTATTAACTCTTCTCTCTGAAGTAGCCCTGGCACTGAACTCCCACACCTCTCCCACTTTCTTCACCAGCGGGCTCCTCGAAACGCCTGCTCCGGGCTGCTGAGGGCTCTGACAGCTGGGGCTGGGGGTCCCTGGTGGATGCTGGGCTGAGGGTGCTGCTGCCCCTTGTAGCCCCTCCACCAGTGACCTGCCCAAACAGCCTCCGTGCTCACAATAAGGCGAGAAATGTAGGTGTTCAGCTGAGGTCGGAGCTCTGTGAGCAGCCGGCTGTTAGCTGTGCTGGCAAACGGGATCGCCTTTGATGGCATCTGCGCCTGTGGGTAGGACCTGGGTGCTTGCTGGGAAATACCCTGAGTGGGGAGGATCTCAGGGCTGGCATAAAGATGCTTCTCCCTCTCTTTGGGGGAAAGACAGCGTGGGCTGGAAGGAGAGGGTCTGAAAACAAGAGCTACTGCTAATTGCCTGCAGCAGCTCTCTGCTTAATGGAGTGGAGAACAGAGCTGGCTGTGCTCCCCTGGCTCCCTGCTCGGCGCAGGGCTGAGGTCTCGTGGCCGCGAGCCAAGCACTGCTGCGATGTCTTGGGTCCATGTAAGCTGCCACGGGGGCACGACTTCAGTCTGGGGTAGGTGGTCTTAGAACTCATCGCTGGCCATGAGGAGCAGGGCCAGCCTTTTCCAGCCCTCGTGGGCTGCATGTTGCAGGCAGGAGCTGCAGGAGGGGTTTGCAGGCTGCTCGCTGCCCTGGCTGAGCGTGCTGTGAGCCAGTGGGTCTCACTGTGCTTGGGCTTGGTCTGGGCTATCGGGGTGGTTACCTGACCTGTGAGCAGTTCTCATCTGGTGACTTACTCGGAGGCTGGGCTGTCCATGTGGAAGTCAGGGGGTGGCTCTGAGAACTCAGCCGTGTCCTTGGTGAGTGATGCTGGCCACACATGTTGCTGGGAGAGCGTGTTGCCGTCCTCCGTGCTGCAGTTGGGAGCAAGCTTCAGGCTCCCTGGTTTTCTGCAGGGGTTGGAAGCTGTGACCACGAAGGGCTCACAGGTTCACTTCCAGCTTGGCTTTCTGCTGGTGCACGTGAGCTGGGCAGGAGCTCAACTGAAATGACTTGTTAGATCATGCTGCCTGTAAGGTAGGAGAAGGGACTGTCACGTTGTGGGGTCTGTGAGCAATTCCTGAGGGTCCGGGGAAGGCTGTGAAGTTTCATGCTCCTAGCAGGAGCCTTGAAATCACTGCCAGCATGTTCATCTGGGGCTCTGCAGGTCAGACAGCTGGGAAGTCTCCAGATCTTGGTGGAAATTCAGTGGCCACTACCCTTCTGCACTGCAGTGACAGGACATGCTCCCTGTCCCTTTCAGATGGAGCAAGTCCCCTTACTGCAGTGGAGAAGCTGCCCAGGAGAGCTGATGTATTCCAGTTTATCAATTCGCTTTCCAAAACTAAGGCTAACGGCTATAAGATCAGCATCGAATGGTGCTCAATAAAAAAGGCAGAAACCCTTGGAGCCGCAAACAAACACTGGGTTAGTTGGGTCATTCCTGTTAGCCAGGCTTTACCCGTAACCAACAAGCAAAGGCACCTGCTACTTCTCAAACCGTGTCCTCGAACTGAGCAAGGCTTCCCAAGAAGGGAATACCAGGAGCTGCCCCACGCCCCTGTGCCTGTCCCAGCTCCGCACAGCGAAGGCAGTGCCTGGCTTTGTGCCTCCACCTGGTGACAGGAGCGAGTGTTGCATTTTAGCCTATATAAACCGGGTTTATTTGGGAAATCGCCAGGGAGGGGTTCTGGGCGGGGTGCTGGGAACCAGTGAGCTCCTCTCTGTAAGGACAACGTGTATCAACAGACATCTCATTGTTTTCTCCTGACTTCCCTTTGTGGCGAGACACGATGGGATGTTTGTCATTTTATTTATTCCGCCTGCCTTTGCACTTGTAGGCAGGATAGACACTAGCTGGGGTGTTCTCAGGGTCCCCGTGGGCTGGCTGAGCAAGCGGAGGGGCAGCTGTTCGTAATGTGAAGGATGCACCAAGTCCAACGCCACCTCCCCTGCCTCCTACCTGGATCACAGTGTCAGTGCGGGAGGGATTTACCCTTCTCTCTTCCCCACCTCCCCATCACATAATCCCCTTCATCCCCTGATGATAGGACTGTGTTACTGTCACCTCTGCGGAGCCAGTTTTGCTAACAGGTAAGCTGTCTCCTCCGTCTTGCATCAACAGAAGAACCAGCCAAATCTAGGGTCGTGGTACCTCCAGCAATGATCCTGCAAAGCAGAACAGACACAGCGGGATCTCGTATCGCTGGTGTCCTGGTCTCTTCTTAGCACGGTCACCTTGAAAACAAAACCTCTCGTGTTTACATCTATTGAACAAATGAGGATAAACCTTTGTGCTTTTCTTACCTAAGGCAGCTTTGGGAGCTGCGTGACGTTACTGGATCACATTGCGTGTCCAGTTCAGCCATCGTGGCTATCCTGGGAGGGAACTGGGAGGCTGGTTGGGAGCGCTGGAGCGTGGTAGGGCAGGAAGGCTGAGTCTGTAGCTGTTGTTTTAGCTGTGCACCGCATCTCAGCCCTGATCTGTGCCCTCCAGACCACCGTTGCACAGCAGGATGCAGTTGTAGAGAGCCAGTACAGAGGTTTTAATGTTCTTCTTCTTTGTTCCAGTTGTCTCAGCAGCCAGGCTGAGGTATTGCAAGGTCCCTTCTTGGGACCAGGGAGGGGATTTAGGCCTGGGAGATGGACCTCTGGATCCAGCTCCTGAACGCTATGCAGTCTGTGGGACTTGGTGTGAGGCCAAGGCTACGTCTATAATAGCAGCTTGATGCCCGCCAGACCTCCCTGCCACCCTCGGGCAGTGCCTGTGCTTTCTCGCCTTCCCACTGACTGCCTGCAGCCTGCCTGATGAAAGATGAACGCCCAGCATCCCTTCTCCATGCCCTGTGTCTGGGCTAACTGCTTGCTGTGGTACAGGGATTCCTTCAACCCTTCCCCAAACTTCCTTATTTCTGGAGTATCTTAACGTAGAACCTGTCACTGGGAGTGGAGATGTCCCCTGTCCCAAGGAGAGCGGGGTGGAGGCAGATGCTCCTGTTGACGCAAGCGCTTCTCGTTGGATCTGGAGGATGAGCAGGGAGCTGTGCAGTGGGCTGAAGGCAGCTGAACATGTTGTTCCGCAGGTGGTGGCCTCTGTCCAGAAGATCGTGCACCACAAACGCTGTCCCACGGCGATGGCCTGTCCCACTGACCTTTTACTGTTGTTTCCCGCAGGGGTCCTGACAGCTGGAGAGCACAGCTTCCCCTTCCAGTTCCTGCTGCCAGGTATGATGCACGTAAATGGCTGAGGGCACTTCCACGCCAGCCTTGGCTTTTGCAGCCTCTCGAGCTGTGCTGAGCAGCAGAGCCAGGCTGGCACCTTGGCCTGGGGACACTAGAGGGGGGGTGTAAAGGCAGCCACAGACAGCAGAGGAGCTTGGACAAGCTGGTACCTTCTGTGCAGTGCAAAGCTGGGTCTGAGCTGTTGCTGATGCCTCTCCATGACCCTGTGAGCTCTCTGGGTGTGCGCAGGGCTCCTGGCCTGTGGCCAGCCAGCATCCTGTACACAGTGCTCTCAGAGAGAGGATCGCTGCTCTTGAACCTGGGATCCCTTCTGCAGGGAGGTCGCAGCAAGGTCTCTGACTTAACTGTTCGGACCCAGGTCTTTTTTTGGGGGATCCCCATGTCTAAGGTACTTGCAGAACTCTTTAGGTGAGGAGGAAAGCTGTTTAAAGAGACTGTTTCCAGTTCAGAAGTGCTTGGCGTGACTCAGCCTTGTGATCTTTTTCTTTCTCTCTGTACTCCAGCCTCTTCTCCTACATCATTTGAAGGCCCTTTTGGCAAAGTCCTCCACCAGCTGAAAGCTGTGNAGAGGAAGGCTGTTTACCAGTTCAGAAGTGCTTGGCCTGACTCAGCCTTGTGATCCTTTTCTTTCTCTCTGTACTCCAGCCTCTTCTCCTACATCATTTGAAGGCCCTTTTGGCAAGGTCCTCCACCAGCTGAAAGCTGTGATAGACACACCTCGCTTCTCCAAGGACTACAAATGCAACAAGATCTTCTACGTTCTCTGTCCTCTCAACTTGAATGACATCCCTGACATCGAGGTAAGAACCAGGAGGAGCATGGCTGGGAAGCACCGAGGCTTCAGCACTTGTCCTTGTCACACGTGCTGGCTGGGGAACAACTGGGTGGTTGGACAAGTGACTGCGTGTCCTGACTGTGCAAGAGCAGGACAAGGGTTCCTGATCTGTCCTGCCTTGCCATCAGACCCTGTTCTAGGTGGTTTTTGATTTTTCCACACATCACTTTGGAAGATTTATGTGAATTTTCAGCATGCAGAGAGAGGTGTCTGCCAATAGTACCAGGTGCTTGTAGAGACCTGGGTTTGGAGAACTTCCTTTGAAGGGAAGAGACTAACAGGGCAGCAAAACTGGGGGACTGGAGAAATGAGACCTGTTGCCCGTGGCAGTGCTGTTTTGCTGGTTCTTTACATCCTTTTAGACCAGAATATTTTTGTTTGCTTATTTCAAATCTGTGAGTGTTTTTCCTGGAGGCTCTCTGACTTTCTTGGGCCAACATCTCTGTCTCTCTGCTGTCCTGCAGCAGCCCAACACTATGTCAGTCACCAAGAAGTTCAACTACAAGCTTGTGAAAAGTGGCAACATCATCTTGACCGCCACTTCAGATCTGAAAGGATACATCGTGGGGCAAGCGATCCAGCTTCGCACCGACATAGAGAACAAATCGGGCCGGGACACCGGGGCTGTGGTAGCCAGTCTGCTCCAGGTGAGCATCCGAAAGGGTGAAGCTTGTGCTGGTACTTCGCCCCCCGAGGCCTCTGAAGCTGAGGCAGTTCTCAGCACAGCACCTGTCTCTGCTACCCATGGCTGGGAGGTGGCAGTGAGGGCACCAGACCTCTGGCTAACTCTGTTTCTCTCTGCCCTCCTGGGGACAGAGGTGGCAGAACATGTCTTGCTCACACCACTTCAGTCTGTCGTCTAACGATGAGTGTTTCTGCCCTGNCAAAGGGTGGTTCTACAGCTTGTGCTGGTACTCCACCCCCCGAGGCCTCTGAAGCTGAGGCAGTTCTCAGCACAGCACCTGTCTCTGCTACCCATGGCTGGGAGGTGGCAGTGAGGACGCCAGACCTCTGGCTAACTCTGCTCTCCTGGGGACAGAGGTGGCAGAACATGTCTTGCTCACACCACTTCAGTCTGTCGTCTAACGATGAGTGTTTCTGCCCTGTAATGTGCGCATTGGGTTTGTACTTGTGCTTATTTGGCAAAGTAATTGGGTGGTTTTCCTTCTGTGGGAGATGGAAGACCACCTGCAGTCTTTCTAAGCTGTTTTTTCTCCTGTCTGTATAGAAAGTGGCTTATAAATCCAAGCGCTGGATTTATGACCTGAGGACCATCGCGGAGGTGGAAGGCTCAGGAGTGAAAGCCTGGAAGCATGCAGAATGGAGGGAGCAGATCCTTGTTCCGGCGCTGCCCCAGTCCATTCTGCAGGGCTGTAACCTCATACATATCGACTACTACATCCAAGTGAGTACCATGATGCTCTTGGGGAGCTCCAGGGGGCTGTGCCGCAGCTTCTGTGCTCCCCTCTGGGTTGAGCTCAATCGCTGAACTCCGTAGCTGTGTTTTGTGTGTAGCCCTTGCATCAGGTGACCTTTCCCAGTGCAATAACGAGAGGATGTCACTGTTTTTCCTTCTCTTCCAGGTTTCCCTCAAGTCACCCGAGGTTTCGGTCACTCTCCCCATTTATATTGGTAACATTGCTGTGAACAGGGTGCCTCTGAGCCACTCGCTCTCCATCCAGCACATACCGTCTGCAGTGGTACCCAGTGCCCCCCCGGAGGAAGAGGATGCTGCCAGCGGCTATCACCCGATGGACAATGTCTCGCTCCCCACCAAAAGCCATTCCCAGCAGCAGCCGTTCAGCTACGCCCCAGGACTGAGCTTCCAGGAGATAAGGGTGGACCCGGAGCAGACGGGCTCCCCGAACCATCCCACACTCTGCCTGTCAACGGGAGCCACTGTCCCTTACTACGCTGAGGGGAACGTGGTCCCCGTCCCCACAGCCAGCTCTCTCATTTTGCCTCCGGAATACAGCACATGGGGCTACCCATACGGTGAGCAGGACGCTCCGGAGACTGAAACAGGCTGGCAGTGTGGTTGTGAACGTCTCCTACGGCAAAAGTCTCTTTGCTAGCTGCGAACAGGGTGGGAATATAGGGATGTCAGCCTGCTGGGGGCTGATCAGAGGGGATTATGAGATCTCCAGAGGCTAAAGCAGGCAGAGAGGAGTCCCCTCTTGCAGCTGTAGAAGCCAGCCGGCCATTCCCACGTCTGCACCCATGCCTGCCCTGGGCTTGTGGAGAGGATCTCCCTGTTCTTAAATGAGCTCTCAGCCTCCCACTGATAGAAAAACTTCTTGGCTTGTGGTGAGGCTGGTGGGAGCAGAGCCAGGAAAATGATGTAACTGAAATCTTCTCTCTGACTTGGAGTGGGCCTGCCGCTGGTCTGAATGTGCGAGCTGTGGGGGCGGGAGCTGAGAGACTGTCCAGGCTGGAAAAGCTTGGGGAAATCCCAGCACGCTGGGTTCCTGGGGCTGTGCTTGTCCCAGGCGGCTGGGGTGGCAGGGACCCGCGGTGTCTGTTAGCACAGTCCTACCCAGATAAACCCTCTGTTAGCACTGGGGTCACAGGACACCCGGTCCCACGGGTCACCTGGGATCTGGAGGTTTAGGGCACATGAGTACAGTGGTGAGGCAGGGGCCCAGGGTGCCCAGAGAAGCTGTGGATGCCCCATCCCTGGAGGGGTTCAGGGCCCATGGCAGGGGTGGAACTGGATGGTCTTTAAGGTCCCTTCCAGCCCAAACCATCCTGTGATGCTATGAGGGTGCTGGTGCAAGAAGGGGAGAAGCAGAACCAGGCTTGGAGGTGCTGATTTTAACCTCCGTAGCATCAGGACAGGGATGGGACTGTCTGGCTCAATTCTGCACGTGCACGCAGAAACCTGATTTACTTTGGTGGGGCAGGCTACAGGGTCCTGGAGAGAGTGTCTGCATGCACAGCATGTGTTAGCAGTACCAAGTTACATCTGCTGGGGTGGAGGGAACCTCCCAAACACCCACTGTAACCGCTTTTATTCTTTCTTTCCACTGCAGAGGCACCTCCATCCTACGAGCAGAGCTGCAGCAGTGCCAACTCCAGCATCAGCAACGGCAACTAGCCTCCCCTGCTTCGAGTCCCGCTGGTGCTGCCCACCCCCGGGCGCCGCGGTTCGCCTGCCTACTGCAAAGTCTGGTACAGCACAAGGTGTCCTTTGATCTCTGGGGCTGCTTGGTGGGGTACATGGCACATCCCAGCCTGGGCTTTTTAAGTCTCTTTCTAGGGAGGGGGGAAAAAGAACCAAATAGGGCAGCCAGAGCAGCCTGTGGAGAGGTCTGGGAAACTGAACCATCGAACCATTTCCCACTGCTGCACCAAGTGTTGGGTTTACTGGTTTTGCCCCAGGGATGGCCTCTGCAGCAGCCTGTGGTTAAGTACTGTAGTCAACACTAACTGCTTTACTATCAAAGCACCTGTGATGCCTTATCTGAAACGCTCCTGACTTGGCACCTCTCCACTGTAGGTGAAGACTGGGCTGTGTGGTTTCTCTTCTCTTTTAGTGGCGGTGTGCTCTCCAGAAATGGTTTTGACCTTGGTGTAATCCTTCCTCCTTGCCCTCATAGGTCCTAAGGGTAGCTGAAACGGGAGGTTTCTTGGAGTAAGCAGGTTCGGAAAGCCAGGGACTCTTAAAAAGCCAAAAGCACAAGCCTTCGCTGTCCCTGTGTTGTGGGGTGAGTGACTGGCAGCCTTTGGTCCTCTCACTGGCTGCGTGCGGTGAGAGGAGAGCAGGCTGCAGCAGCGGGGAGCTCGCTGGGGCACTTGCTTACAACCACGTGGCCCTGGTGAGCTGTGGAGGGAGAGCCCAGTGTCACCATGGGTGCCCAACAGCCAGCTCCTGGCCGTTTTCAGCAAGGGCAGCTTTTCTGAAGCCCGTAGGAGACAGTCCACCATCCCTGCTCACTGCTAGACCGCAGTGCCGGGGGTGAACAGCGCTGGTCAGGCTGCAGGCAGGGGTCCAGGTCCCCACCCTGCAGGGTGCCCTCTCCATCCCAGCGGCCGCTGCCTTCGGCAGGCCAGAATTACGACAATCAAGTTACAAAAGTCAGTCTGATGCTACCTCTGAGTCTGCCCAAGGGCTCTGTCCACGGAAGCCCTTCCCTCGGGGACGGCCCTTCCCTGGGGGACAGATGCTGCCAAGCCCGGGTGCGAGGGTGCTTGGCCAGGGGACTGTTCTCTCCGTGAGCCGGTGCTGGTTTATCGCTTGTCTCCTGAGCCACCTTTGAGCCACGGCAGGATGCAAATCCGAATGAGCGGGAACACAAACTGCTGCGCCTCGTTTGCCGACTCCGCTGGACCCGGCAGGTCGGGGGAAGAAGCTGGTGGATATAAACCAACATTTTTCTTTTGCGCTTTCCCCCCACCCTTCACCTCGTTTAGCTTTTTTAGTATTGACTGCCCAAGCTGAGGAAACCGCAAACCAGAGACACAGGCATCCAGCCAAGGCTGAAATTCTGGACTGCAGACCTTTGGCACCCCCGAGAAGTGGTCCCCACACGGCCTCACGCTGGGCGGGCAATATCTAACACCCCTGTTAGGAGCACTGCAGCCTCTGCCTCCCCGTTTTAGCCCGTCTGCACGCCCCCGCAGGCAGCTGGGGACAAGCCCTGCTTTGCACTCTTTCTTTGCAAATGCTTTTTGTTTTATTTCATTTTTTTAAGTGTTGAATTGCTTTAAGGATAGCATAGGGAAGGTGCCGTTCTGAGCAGTGCTGGCACAACATGCACCAATGTCGATAGAATGATTGTCATTGTCCCTGAA